>PVLA01000005.1:0-97764 GCA_004027455.1 Hydrochoerus hydrochaeris
TGTGAGGACTGATTGTGGGGTTTTGCCTTCTGTGAATAATGTGAGAGAAATGAAAGAGCTCATGGAGGAGGATTTACAAAATTCCTGTGAGACAACTACCCTGAGACACTGGACAGGCAGCCAGAGACGGGCAACTAGGACCCATATGTTACGCCACCGGCCGCCTAAGACAGGCACAGGACCAATTGCTGTCCTGCAGCCCATGATGGGTAAGGCCTGGTTGGGTACATGTGAAGAGTCCTTGACCTAAGACAGGCGCTGTCCTTGCAGGGACTGCCACTCCCATAAATGATAAGGAAAGCAATGTAGGGAGCAGCCTAATAATCTCACACATCTCTTCCTCCTGCAGACTGCTTAGGCTTACATTTCCCAGGCTGACTCAATGTCAAGATTAAAATGTTAATTGATACCTATTGCCCTGAACCTGGGGCGATTCCTGCTTGGGGTTGAGGTTAAAACCTATTGTTTAGGATTATCCCTGCCTGGCCCTAAACCTGGGGCGTTTCCTGCTTGGGGCTGGGGATGGCTGCCAAAGGTTAGCAAATATATATTCCAGCTTCTAAAAAATAAAGTGGATTCAGATTCACTCACAGACTGGTGTGCAGTGTTTTCTGTCTCTCAATCGCCGACTCCCTGATCACCTTTGGGAAACCCTAGCCCTGCCGCAGCTGGACTCCGGCATCCTAGAGTTCCATGCTTAGCATTTGAAGCAATCTGGTTGCAAACTCCAAAAGGTTTGGGTGATTCCACCCCCAAGGCACTTCCAGGGATTTCAGCTCCTGCAGCTTCTTTCTTAAACCCTCTGCTCCGTTTTTGCAGGTTTCCTTGGATGATCCCCGTTCTTGGCTTTTTCAAACTTCTGAGGTCTCCACTGCACCTTTGGATTCACCCTTACATCTTTACATGTTGCCCTCTCAGAGGCACACTGCTTGGCCTCCCGGGCCCTTTGCAATCCAGGTGGAAGCCGTCTTACCCTCAGAATTTGTGCATTTTCCTTGCACCTAAAGTCAGCGCCATGTGGATGCCGCCAAGGTTTGCTGCCAGCTGGGACAGTAGCCAGGCTTTTCTCTCTCTTGGCTGCAGGGGTCGATTGCCTAGATCTCTAGGCTCTGTGAACCTGATTGTGAAGAATTAAGTTTCTCTATGTTGCCGCCATTCTGGAACCTCATGTGGCTGCTGTCATTCTAGAACACGGTGCTCTGCAGCTTTCTCCTCTGAGAAAATTCTTTCACTTTTGCAGTTTTGAGGCTGCAAAGGGTGGAGACCCAATGCTTCCTGGGACGCCCCGTGGCCATCTTTCTTATCCCTCTGTTCCTTCTCAGCAATCAAAGTCTGGGCCCTATCTTTACAATCCACAGCTTTACCGGAGTTTTCCTTCTGGCCAAACTCACAGCATTTTAAATTATCCTGCTGGGCTCTTTGCTCTTGATTTGCAACATAAAACTGGCTAAAAGCCCCCAACAAAAGCCATGCCACAGCCTCAACATTTGACTGCCTTGACATTTTCTTTGCCAGATTAATCAGTCCATTGCTCTTAAACTCAGTCTCAGACAAAGTCTCTGGGCATGAGCAAAATGCAGACAAACTTTCTGCTAAACCATAACACACATCGTGGGGAGTCCAACAACCAATGCAGTCCTTTTTCCCAGCAGAAACCTCCAAAGCCTGGTCTATCATCAGGCTTTCTATCAGCCTTCTTGTCTCCTGAGCTCTCTGACCAGAATCTCCTCTACAGAACAGCCTAAGCTGCTCCAGCTCTATGCATCCAGGCAACATGTCCGAACTTTTCCAAACTCTGCCCACAAGCCATTTCCAAAACCTCTTGAAAAAAATAGTCAGGTATAGTCACAGCTATACCTCACTACCAAATTGTGTCTTAGTTACTTTTTACTCGTTGCTGAGACAAACTACCCGATGCCCAAAATTGGGAAAGGAAAGTTTATTTCTTACAGTTTTTGGAGGTTTCAGTCCATACTCACTTGGCTCCAAGGCAGGGTGGTATGGTGGGGCCGCAGTTCATGGTGGCTGCAAACAGCAAGTCGGAAACTGGCAAGAGAGAGAGCCACACGCCTTCTTCCTGCCATTACATCACATCCTGGCTCCACCCGTATAGCACTCACACCCCAAATCCAAGCCCTGGACAATGAACCAACCACAAATGCATAATGCAAAGGCATGAGGCTTGGGGGCCACTGACATAAACCATGATATTTTCCCAGATTTTTTTACTCTTGGTGAAACGTTGGCACATTTTAGGCTATTGGTCTATTTCCACTCCCCCTCACTTTTATCTCTCAAAATATTTCATAGTTTTCTCTCTAGGTTCAAAAATTACAGAAAATGAAACAATTTACTTTACAATGGATATTAATTATCATCTGGTCCTTTTCCTTCATCAAATAGATAAGAAAATTGAGACCAAAGACGTCCCCTTCCCCAGAATCCTCTAGGTGTCAAAAGCAGAAATGGTAAAAGCAACAGAACCCAGATCTTTCTCCCACATCTGTGCTGCACCTCCTGCTCTTCAAATAAACCTGCATGGAGTTTTCTCATCTTCTAATTTTCCCTTCTGGGAGCCTTTGCCAGCTCATGATGGCTCCCCTGTGACATGGAGATCAATATTATGCACATATAGTATGTTTATACAAGGGCAATCTCACATGCCCTGATTTGTTTCCTAAACACATTTTGAGACCTTTTGGCCTAATTTGTACCGCAGGCATTTGTACCTCTTTAAGTAAACTAGCCCAAATGCCTTCCTGCTACAAGAAGAATTAAAATAGGAGAAAGGAATTTGATAGAAAATCATCTGTTTTGAAAGAAGGAGATTTTAATATAAACACATTACAGAAAATCACAAAGCTTATGATCTGGGGTGGAGGGTGTAGCTCAGTGATAGAACATTTGCCTCACATGTGTGAGGCCCTGGACTTGACACTGGGAGTAAAAAAAAAAAATCATGATCATATCTCCTTACCTAAGAGTATAACTACGATTGTGTACTCCTTCCAGGTTATTCTTTGTTCTCTCTCTCTCTCTCTCTCTCTCTCTGTCTCTCTCTCTCTCTCTCTCTCTGTGTGTGTGTGTGTGTGTGTGTGTGTGTTTCTTTCTCTCCTCTCTCCCTCTCATGCTCTTTTTTTTTTTAATATTGTGACTATTCTTTAGGGTTTTCCCTTAAATGTCATTGTTTTCTTTCCTTAACACAGCTTGGTTCAGACCAAGTATTGAAATAAGCTGTCTATAAACTCTCTTGTTCTTCCTTGGAATCAATAAAAGGACATCTGCAAAACATCAGTAGATCTAGTGTCTCACCCAACAAATAATTGAGAGTTGGAAATAATTTTTTGGCCATTGTATAGTTGAAGGGTTGTGGCAGAGAAAGCTGCTTGCCTGTTTAACACCCATAGTTCCCTTTACCTTACTAAGAGAACCCCAGCTAGTGTCAAGCCTTGTCCAGTTGCCTGTTCTGAAAGGTACTTGCTTTCCCTGGGAAGCTGATACTTACTGCTTCCAAGTTTCACTTTATCTTTATTTCATCCTTATCCTTATTAGTTTGTGCACCCATTAGGGTTGTTTTTGTTTGTTTGTTTTTCTGATCAGCCTTACCAATGCTTAACAGAATATTTACATGTAATATTTTTTGTAGGATATTCTCTACAATTTTAAGATGACTTTTATTTAAAATGTTCAGATTTTCTTCCCCCCTTCCTGACAGAGTGACTTGTTCCTCCATACAGTAGTTCCAGCAAAGGGTAATCATGTCTAGTTAGAATGAAATATGTCCATAGGTGCCATAAAGGATCTTCTATCTTTTGGGTCCATATTTACTTAATGAATAAGTGATAGCTTTCAAGCCAGTAAAGTAATATTGATTGAATATTTGCTCTATGAATAAAAATACTTAATAATTTACTTTTTTTAGCTTAATTATATTGGCAACTGGGTTTTAGTGGTTAGTAAAATTCCTCCCTAGCTTATCATTTAGCAATATTAGCTTGTGGTTACAGTTTGGTCAAATATCTCCTCTTTGAATTCTAGTAGTTATCTTTAACCGCAGCCTATTAAAAAAAAAAACAATCTTCTTGGTCCAAGGTTCCCAATAATAAGGCTTTCACAGGACTACTGAGTAATGTGATCTAAATTAGATTGCATGTGCTCCCATCTTCATAGAGCCTGGCTGAGACAGAAACAGGAAGGAGACCACCATGTCTGGCCCTGAGGAGAACGAGTTTGAGGACATAGAGGGCAAGATAAAGGACTCCTGGCACAAGTGTCTCAGGTTCAGCTCTGAGACTCATCTTTACTCTCCAGGAATCAGGAACTGGTACAAAAGATATTTCAAGTGTAGTCTATTCTAATAGGAGTAGGTGTAAGACTTGGGACTTTCAATAAGGTTCTCTGTCTTTGGGGGCTCTTCAGAAGATCTAATCAAGAGATTAAGTCATTTTTCCTCTAGGGATTCTCATTTAATCTTTCCCTTTTTTGTACAGAGCAATTCTACATTTGCCCACCCATTTGATACCTGGGGATTTTTATCTCCGTATCTATGACAACTTAACCAATAAAAGGCATTTTAGCTATCAGGACCTCTTGGATCATAAGCAATAGCAAGACAATACCTTCCCTCACACATGATAAAATACAGAGTAAAAATACCTCAAAATGAGTTAAAGAGGTAGAAGTATGGGTAATTTTTCTTCTATTTTCAGCCTTCCCATATTTTATTTGATTACACATGAATGTGTGTAAACATTTCCTAAGCACTGACTCTGTGTTAGGCACTCTGCTAAGTACATTACATATCTTCTCCTAATCCTGTTTAAAAACCTGTAACTCTAGAAAGCTAAAGAAACTAATATATGAGTAAGTAGCCTGCATATACATCCAGGTCTATTTGACATTAACATCAGGAGTGTTAGGACTAAATTTATTTTTATAAGGGAAAAAAAGTACACATTTAAAAAATTATAAGTTTGTGAACGTACAAGCTTTGAACACTGACTTATCTTAAGAACCAAACTGACATAAAAGTGAGAGGATACATCATATGTAGTATAGTATGATGATTAAAACCTGCATTGTGGATCAGAACTCATGACTTGCTAATTTTGTGACTTCAAGCAACTTGACATAACTTCTCCAAGTCATATTTTTCTTCATCTATGCTACCATTAAGGCATTTGAAGATTACATGAAATACAGTATGTAAAATACTTCAATAGGGCCTGGCAAATAGTAAGTATTATGAATGCCTTTGTTATTATTGTTGTTGTCGTTGTTATTTTATTCCAAGATATTTGAGGCCTGTCTTTTCCTGTGGTAGTGTAAAATATATTTAATCTTCTTTCCCATTTCTTGGCACATACTCCTAAAACTCTTATCACCAGAAAGATAATTTCCTTTTTGTATACTAAGGAGATCATGGAAGATCAGAGAAGGTCCTGGACAGCCGTGGATGGAGGATGGTTGCCAGGGAAAACAACCGTGTGATTAGACAGTTGAAACTTTTGGTTTTACCTCCCAGACCTCTGGGGAAAGGAGACAGACTAAAGGTTGAGTTGATCACCAGTGTCCAGTGATTTAATGGTGAGTAAATAATGAAACCCCCATTAAAAAATCAAAAGCACTGAGTTGAAGGGATTTCTAAATGAAACTGCCTGGAGCTGGTCACCTGGAGCAGGCACAAAGGCTTCCATACCCTCCTCTCCACCTTGCTGCTATATAGTTTAGATCTAAACTGTCCCCCCAGACTCTCACATGTGTGGCTGTTGGTTGGATCACAGGGGAGTTACACTGATCAGTGGATTCACCCATTGACGAGTTCAGTAGTTAAGTGTGCTGTGAAGGAGTGGGGCCTGGCCGGAGGCGGGTCACTGTGGACAGGACCTGGAAGGGTGTATTCTCATCACCAGTCTCCTCCGTCCTCCTCTCTGTTTCTTGACTACAATGATTTAAGCACCTTTCCCCTCTACCATGTTCCTATGCCATCTGGTTTCTGTCACTGAACCAGCTAACCATGAACTAAATAAACCTCTCCTCCTTTAAATTGTGGGTGTTGAGTACTGCGTCTCAGGGATGAGGAATTTGACTATTGTAAGACTTTTACCCTATGCAAGACTCTTGCCTTCATCTGGGTGTTATCTGTATCCTTTGTAAAATTGTTGCAGGCAGCTGAGTTAGTCAGAAATATTATAGGCAGTGAGATAGGGCTGGGGCTGCGGTGGAGCCAGTGCAGACACCTGGCAGCTGTGGGGAAACTGATGCCTCCTGCTGTAGACCAGGCCTCGAGACAAAAGGCCAAACAAATGCACCCATATCCTCAGGATTGATACCCAAAATAGTTCCCATCCCCCTAGAAAAGAGTCACTGCTTCTTAGGAATGCCCACTTTCTGTGTGACTCACTTCCCCATTTGTCCCTAATGTAATCAATTTTTTTATTGATCTTGTTGGCTAACTATAGTTATGTCCCACCTTATGTCCATCTGCCTTGTGAGCTCCCAGTCTTCCCCCACCTTAAACCCATGGTTTTACTCTATAAAAAGACAGAATCCTTGGCCATCCGCTTGGGACCCCTTCTGTCTCTCTTTGGACTGAAGCTTTCTTTCTCTCAAATATTCTGCTCTTACCTCCATTGTTCCTAAAATTCATTCTTCAATTTTAGAGAACACAAATTCATAGACATAGTAAGTCGGAAGTTTCATTCCCCTATATCAAAATCCTTTATAATAAATGAATAAATGTGTTTCCTTGTTTTCTGTAACCTGCTTTAGCAAATTAATTTAAACCATGGGAACTCCAAGTTACAGCCAGTGGATCAGTAGCACTGCTTACAAGATGCAGTTTGCAACTGGCATCTGAAGTAAGGGCAATCTTAAGGGACTGAGCTCTCAAACTGTGAGATCTGACTCTACTCCAGGTACGTAGTGTCCACTACAGAATTGAAAAGCACTTTGAATTTTCTAGTCTCTTACATAGTCTGAAAAGAAATTCAGGTTATAATTCTCCTAAGCTGCTAGATCAAGGATTGTTAAGGCTGTCTTCTTTTCCTAGCAGGAGAGATTTAAGGTAAGGGGGATCAAGAATCTGACTTTCAACATTGGGGGCTGAAGAGATGCACCTTGAAGGAAGATGTCTCTGGTGCCATTGGTTTGTTTGTTTGTTTGTTTGTTTTGGTGCCAGGGATCGAACTTGCATTTGCTAAGCAGGCACTTATGCCAGTGAACTAAACCCCTGGCCATCATTGTTAATAGTGTAGGAAAGTCGCTGAGCAGAAACTTTCATCTTTTTCTCATATTATTAGACTTTTGCTCGTTATTTTTAAAAGCATAGAAAAAAAGTGTGTAAGGGGGTTGGGGATATAGCTCAATGGCTTAAGCACTTGCCTGGTAAGCACAAGGTCATGAGCACAATTCCTGGTACCTCCCCCCACCAAAAAAAAAAATAATGTGTAGGAAATGAAACTCAAAGAAAAAGAAGTACAACATATGGGATAATTAAAAAAAAGTATTCCTGCAGCAGAAACAATAATTGCCAATAAAAGCAAAGTGAGTCTTTCTGTTATTAGGCGAATGGATGAGTACAAGAGCTTGAATTTCATTGTGAAGAGAATTCCTAGGTAAGGGCCTGGGTTATTGTATCCAATGTGCCAAGGTGGTCATTCCTCCTTGGAAATCTTCAGGCCTGGTCATTCAAATAGTGTTTTGGTGGTATCAAGTGGAGGCACGAGACTACTATTAAATGTCAGGTAAAATAAGGGCAATGAATATAATCAGGAGAAAACAGAGACAATTATGGTTCATTTGGTCCAGCAAGCATAAGCCAAATTGATAAGATTTCTTCTCTTCCCACCTCGCCACTGCCCAATTGTTAAGCCTCCCTCCAAGGCAGTCACAGCTATAGTAGTTCCAGATGCTGAAGTCTTGCCCCCCCCCCACCTTTTAAAAGATCTTACTTAACTGAATTCTATCTTCTGCTCTTTGCTTTTAGCTCTACACCTTGATAGGGCAGAAGAAATTTGTTTTGTTACATAAGAACTTTTAAAATATTTGCAGACAATCAGATAATGATCTGGTAGTCCTTTGGTTGACTCTTCCCCCACTCCAAGCTAAATGAGACCATTTCTACCAACTCTTCCTGATTTCCTAACCTTCACCCTCCTATTTATTAACCTCATTCTAGTTGGTCAATATCCCCCAAGAATTGTGGTAACTCCCACAGAACCCAGTACTCAAGTGTGGTCAGACCACAGTTCACTCAGCCATAGAGGGGCTCTCTGCAATATTCACCTCACTTCCCTTCATGCAGTCAATGATCTGATTTGATTTTCTCAATAGACACATCACAATGTTGGCACATGTTCAACTTGTGGATAATTAAAGTCCCCAGACCTTTCATATAAACAGACTGTCCATATAATCACCTCCATCCTAAATTTATATAGCTAGTTTTCTTTTTATCCTAAATATAGAATTCTGCAATTATTTTGATATATTTTATCTTACTGAGTTAGAAAAGACACTTCAGACTGTCTAGTCGATTTTGAATTCTGATTTAGCTAACTATACTTTTCAGCTTTTGTAGTTTTACCAAAAATGCCATTTAACTTATTGATGCATTGCAAACTTTTTTGCAATGTCAAACTTTTTTGACATTATTACAAGTGTAGGCTTGAGTACATGATGCAGAATTTCTAAATTAGCTAGCGCAATTTACAGACAGCATTTCCAGTGCTTTTCAGCCCACCTGCATGACATGGAATATAAAGCACACAAAGAAGAAAAAGAAACCTAATCAACACAGGTAGTGAATGAGGAAGAAACCAGAAATATGTGGTGACAGTACCTTCACCTCCTCCCCTATTCTTCCCTATCCCTGATTAGTTTTGTGATGCAGGTATTAGCCCTTGGAGATGAATGCTGCTCATGGAGTGTTTATAGATTCTCCTAGTCCATTGCTCAAGTTAACCAGTCAGTTTTCCAGTCCAGGGAGATCAGAAGCAATGGGCTGGTATCCAAGCACCATTTGAACAGGGGAGGGTATCAAATACAGCAATTCCAATCAGTACAAGATGCAGCCCTTAGATGGGTTTTTAATCTCCTTGTCAGCCACCATCTTTTCTTCTTCCCTTCTTATCTACAGGATCAGTACCAGCCAGAAAAAGTTCTCCCTGTTGCTGTCCTTCCTTAGATTCAGAGGAACTGAGCCCAATTTTTGCAACATTAATTTTAAGAAAATAGCTTGCTTCCTGGTGATACTAAATAACAGAAACAGCCAGCCTTTGAGTGGCTGAGGCAGAAACATCACTGTGAGTTTACGGCCATCCTGGGCTACATAGTGAGTTCAAATTCAGCCTGAATGAAATACATAGTTGGACCCTGTCTAAAAAAAAAGAAAGAAAGAAAGAAAGAAAGAAAGAAAGAAAGAAAGAAAGAAAGAAAGAAAAGAAATAATTGTGTGGTCAGGGTCTAATGACCAGTATAATGTTGGTCTTGACACTGGCTTTTCCACTCAGCAGTCATGTGATGTTGGGCAAATTACTTATGACTTTGTTCCTAAGAGATGAATAAGTAAAAACAGAGTTGATGCCATAATAATTATTCAAAATGTTATTAAACTAATTAGCATAATCTTTGGCCCATATACAATTCTCAATACATATTAGTCATTAAATGGCCTTTCAATGTATGTGTTTAGCTTTTTTCCCTATGATTCATATTCTGTGTTTTGATCTAAAACAATCAAAAAATATGGTAACAGCTGCCATCAAGATTTTAGAAAGCTAGCATGTCATAAACCTAATTCAGTACCTTTTAAAGATGAGGGAAATGAAGCCCAGGAAGGAAAAAAATTTCATGGTACACACTAAGTGAATGGCAAGGCAACCTAACTTCTAATCCTAACCCTGTTATGGGTCTCATTTTACCTCAGAAAGGAATCAGAATTATCTGTATAACCAAAGTCAGATTTCAATGCTAGTATATTTTCTATGCAGGAATGTGATAGTTGTCATTATGAAATATGTATATGTATATATAAATATATATTATATATATAATTGTGCAGAGAGAAATTGTAAGAATTATCTATAAATACATATGCATAGAACAATGAAGCTTATGCTCAAAATGCCTACTTCCATGTTCTCCTGTCTACTAAGCAGAATGGGATTATGGAAAAAACAGAATTTGTAACCAAGTAAGGTTGGATTTCATCATGTCCTGTTTTCATGAACTTTAGTGAGTTGCTTAATCCCTTTAAACCACAATTTTATCTAGAAATTGAGATATCAAAGCCCTTTTCATTGGTTTTTGGGCCATATAAGGGATCACAATACCCATCATACACTGGTAGCCCTTCTTATTCTCATTTTGCTCCCCTGATTTTGCTGCTCTGCTGAAATTCAGGTACAGTTAGGTGCTAGTGAGATTGGAGCCACAGAGAGGAAAGGCATCTTTTTTCTTTGTCATGAGTGGGATGGTACTTGGTTGGGCTAATCCTCAAGTTTTCTTGTAAAGTTTTCTTGTAAAGTTTTCTCTCATATCAGCTTGAGAATTATGCCATGAACTAACATCACTTACCACAAGGAAATCATCCCTAGTTTATTCAAACTCTAGCCTTGGTTTTAACTACTGGCTGGTCTTACAGCTATGCACTGGGTTCATACTTATGTACTAATCCTTAAAGTCTATTTTCACCTTAAAGCAGTTTTTACTTTTGGTACCTGGAATGCAATAAAAAAACAAACTCCTCGTGTTAAGCTTTCTATGCATTAACTGTTTATTAATATTTATGAAAGTGAGGCAGAAAGAGAGGAAGAGAAGAAGGGAAGTAAGCAGAAAGAAAAGTAGGGGAGTAGGGAGAGTGGATGGATGGATGGAAGGGAAGGAGGAAGGAGGAAGGCAAATTTAGTTCAAGGACATAACAATGACTGGCCACTAAAAGTTAGGAAATAATAACTTGTTCTGAGAATTAATCTATACAATCAGTTTATGAAGAATCAGATTGGAATATGCAGAGTCATCTTAAAGTTACAGCATACATTCTTAGCCAAAGAATACTCTTGCATCACTAGTTTTCTGACCTTGTTGATGGTCACTAGTACTTGGGATACACATAAACATTTAGATTCCTGGACCCCTCAAAAGACTTAATAAGTTAGAATTTCCAGGAGAACTAAAGAAAGAAAAAAAGAAAAGCGCTGTATGTTTCTTTACAAGTACCTAGGTACTTTTGTAACAACCATCTTCAGCCTGTTCTGCAGTCTGACTTTGGGAACCATAGTCCCACTGCACGAGAAGTCTGAAAAGTATTACCATATATAAAAGAGCAGGGATGTGGTCAGAAGATTGTTCAGCAAAGTGAATGTGCAGAAAAGGGCACTTCATCTCACACAAGCCTGGGGTTTCTTACCAGGTTGCCTGAAATGCCCCTAGGCCACTGGGATGATAGATGTCTGTAGTGGGTACAGAGGTCCCAGATGAGCAGAACCTGGTTATTCAACATTTGAGTAATGTAACTTCCCTTGTCAAAATTTCCTGCTCCCTGAGCAACCTTCTGAAGATTCTGAGTTTTCCCATGCAAATGGTCTATATGGAGAAAGGGGTAGACAAGGCAGTGCGTTTCCCACTGTCAGTTAATAACCTGGCACACTTGCTATGCATCATTCTCCTATGGGGCAGCATGAGTCAGTATCCTTGAGTCTGATCAAGTCAGAGCTTGTGCCAAGGGCAAGTTTCTGGTGCTGCAAAGTTGAGGGCTTAATCCTAGGTGCCAGTGAATTCATCAGAGCAAATGTGTCCTGTGCAGGCTTGGGAAGTCAGTTTGTCAGCCTGCTCTGGAGAAGGATGGTGACAGGGAGTCCATCTCCCAGAGAAACACACAAGAGAAGATCTGTGCAGGTTACTATGTGCATGGACTGGGGAAGTGGGGTGGGCTTCTTATAACAAGTTTTTAAAAAGTTTTACTATTCTCAAAGGGCTTGCATAGGCATTTGCTCCTCTGTAGCAATCCTGGAATGTAGATTAACCATACATTCCTACTTTTCTTATATTTGAGGTAAGGAATCTGAGTACACAGGCACTTACCTAAGATTCAAAGTATATGGCACAGCAGAGACCAGAATCCAGGTCTTTGAACTCTTCTACATATTCTTCTCATTTTCCTTCCTATTTAATAAAGAGCTAAACAGCTGCCAAAAGGAGCATCCAAAATACCTGGGACAGAATAGGACTGTGTTTTCATGGGTCTGTGTTCAGGGAGTAGGGAGGGACCCGGCAAAGGACACAGATATGGAAGGACAAGTTGACAGAACACCAAAAGAGAAATCAAACCAGCACTGGTAATAAGAATGCAAAGTCAATTTATATCTCAGCCAAGAGTACAGGAGACCAATTCAATAGAATTAAAGGATGATCAACTGAACACCTTCTGTGTACCAAGCCTTAGATGCTAAATGCTACCAAGAAGAAACAGTGTATTTAAACATGCATTTCAGAGTGGTAAAGAGTGACCCTTCAATAGTTCTTTTTCTGTAATGGCAACATCAAAGAAAGCAATGTACAACCACAGCATTTAAGGGGAAGTGGGGAAAAAGGAGAAGCTGACTGTGGTTAGAACTCCAGTAGCCACTTAGAAATTCAGGCTTGATGACATGTCATCAGGAATGGATATTTACGTAAAGTATTTTATTTCCTTCTTGGGGAAATAAAAGGATGCATCCCATCATTGTATTTTATCTTTAAGTCCTGAGTGACTTCATTGTACTGTCCCATCATTGTATTTTATCTTTAAGTCCTGAGTGACTTCATCACTGACAGTTTCTCACATAAACTTTTTAAAAAGTCCTTAATAGAACGGCATGAACAAAATTGTAGATCCAGAGGCCCAGGAATTGTGAAAGGGGCAGGCCCCTGAATCCCAGTTTTTTTCTCTTGTTCTAACACACTTTCAACATGAACCACGGCTGGATTATGGGGCTCCAACCAGACCTCAGGCAAAAAGTGTCCTATGTTCTGTTTCAGCCTTCATGATTTGCTAACTTATCAATCTGGTTTTCATTTTACAAGTCTATGCATTCTGATATGAGCACCCTGGAGTGGAAAAGGGAGAGGGAGCTGGTTGCCTCTTTCTTACCCAGTGGATTCATGTCTGGCTGGATGAGCCTCCCACTTCTGTGGCTGAGTCACTGGGTTCAGTCTATTCAAACAGATGGAATTTCTATTTAGGTATTTTAATAGCATGTATTTAAGACATCCTATTGAGAAGCTGAACTGACAGAGGTTTGATGAAGTGTTGATATGCTGAGAAACCAGACTCATTAGGCATCCTTTTACCCCCAAAACTAGATCATTTGAATCAATTCAGCAAGTACTCAACCTGAAGACCTACAGTGCGCTAGGGTATGCGCAGTATTGAGTTAAGAGAGCCAGAAAAGAAGCAAATGTTTGGTACACAAGCCCCGTAAAGCTTCTACTTTCTCTGGGGAGAAATACTACAATGACAGATGGCTATAAATACCTTTAACTGCCTACTATGTGCAAAGGATTTGAGCAAGTAAATGGCTGAATTGTCAGGGTAGTGTCCACAACACTTCTTCTATATCAAACCTACTTTAAAGAATTCAAGGAGAAATAGTTTTCTATTGTCTCTTGTGATGAGAAAAATGGAAAAAAAATTCTAACATTCAGTGAGTGCCCCAATTGAACGTATCTCTTTAATCCACCATGTTCCTTCTTGGCATTATGCACTGCTTTGGTTACTGGTCTAACTAGATGATTTCCTTTCTCTAACTCTGCTATACAGTGCTTATTTGACACTGATCTTTTTTAAAGATCAAATCTGGCCTTCTCCCAGATTTTTGCTCCCAATTTCAGACAATAATGCTGTCTTTCCTTCATAGCTTTTATTGTTAGTACCATGCCCTTTGAATGTTTGAACCTTCAGTTTAGTAACTAACAGCATATACCACCTTGTATTGATTTTGAAACTGTAAGGTTTGCAAGACTGGCTCTATTCAATGGTATTCACTAAGAGGAAGCTCAATTTATATGAGTTCATTTAATCAATATTCATTCAACACCTACTTTCTGCCATATCACAGTTGCTGGGGAAACAAATATAAGTAAGATCCTTGCTTTCAAGGAGCTCACACATATTATAGTTGCTACTTTGAAATGGAATATGATTTCTTTCTGAAAATTAGCATTATGCAAGATACATAAGTCTTTAGAAATAGATGTCATTATTACCTAGTATTTCTTTGAGACTGGATAGAAGAGTGAAGAGTAAACTAAAAACCATGAAAATTGAAACTTTTAAGATGCTTTTGAAAACAAGTAACAGAAAACCCATCTCAAATGGCTTAACCAGCAAAGGAGATTTACTGGCTCTCCTAACTGAAGAAGTACAGGGCTCAGGTAATGATTAGTTATGATTCACTTAGCCTTTGGCTTCATTTCATTTTGATTCTTTTGATTTTGATTCTTCCTGCTGATTGGCTTTATCCTCAGGCTAGTGGCAAAATAACTGTAGTAATTTTAGGTTTTACATTTGCACATAAGATCCACAGAGAGAGTTCATCTTTTCTGGTGGCTCTTAAAAGTTCAAAAACTTCCTTCCTTGAGTCCCAACAATCCCTCCTTATCATCTCAGTGTACAACTGAGTCAAGAGCCTTTTCTTCAATCAAGCCCTTTGCCACAGAACGCTGTGTACTGGTCAGTGTATACAAAATTCCTGACAGAGGCTCTGGTAAGTGGATGCAGTTACTGTATTGGTTACAATTGCCTTCTTTCTTAGTGGTAACAGCCCACCTGCAAATCTCAGGGGCTTCATATGCAAAAATAGACTTCTTGCTCTCACTACATGTCTTTGTATTGGCAGGGGTAGCTCAACCATTAGTCACTCCTAGGCCCATGCTGATAGAGACTTCATTTTGACACATAATTAAGCAATCACTCTAGCAACAAGGAAGAGACCTAGTAAATCAATCATACACTGACTTTTAAAGCTATCTGGCTAGAAGTGACAGGTATCATTTCTATTGGTTGGGACAAGTCACATGGCTATCCCTAATTTTAACAAGCTGGGAAATTCAATTCTGCCATGTTTCTAGAACTAGAATGTTTGTAAATAGTTCAAATTACTATGCAACTACCTTTGGCTCCACCAGGCTTTACAGGAAGCACATATACTTTTTTAGAAAAGGGATCTTTCGGTAAAAAACAAACAAACAAAGCCAGGTATTATTAGGGAGGAAGCAATGGATGCTCAGAAAAAACCAGAAAATGTTTGCCATAGAAGTTGTCTGAGGACAACCTAATCATTAAAGAAATGGAGAAGGCAGCATTTCGAACACACTGGCCAAGGTCAAGGAGACGGAACACTGTAGAGCTTTTTACAGCAGAGGGGGCCCAGATGAAAACAGGTAACAAGGCCAACAGTGTGTGAGTTTGTTGAGCTGCACTTTGTTGCTACATTCCTTAGCTTAGGAGGGAAGGATAAAATGCAAGTCAGGATTGAGGGGGTGACTGATGAATTTGAAAAGCTTCGTGGGAGACCTTGTGTTGTTGAAGTTGGAGAACTTGAGGAAGTTAAGTGGTTCTCAGATGGACAGTAGGACCAAAGTCACAATATAACTTGGAATAGAAGTCATATTCTTGTGCTGGGGATGTAGTTCAGTGCAAAGCCCTTGAAATTAATCAAAGAACACAGAGACAAAAGTTATATTCTTACACTAGGATAAGTCCTTAAGAAATAACCTGACACAACAGTAAAGACTTGGTGTAATTGGTGCAGGAAGAGGAAAGGGAACCAAAGGGTGCAACATGGATGGGGGGCTGACCTGAAACAGATGCTGAAACAAAGATAAGGTTTCAGGCTTACAGGATCCATGGGCATTAGAGAAAAGAGGTCTCCATGGGAGAAGATAGTGTAAGTTTACATTAGAGCAATGTTTCCACCCAAGGGAGACAACACAATACAAAAGAAATAACTCTAGCTCTGCATTTAAGAAACTTGGGCACAAGTCTCAACAGTGACTATAAATAGCATGACAAGGGCAAATCATCATAAACTTATGACTTGTTTCCTCTGTTGAAGAAAGGGAATAATAATGCCTCATGCATCTTCCTCAGAGCTTTATGTGAATACTGAATGAGACAGGAAATCACAGCTAAAAAGTCCTAGCATGTCTGTGAAACAGTAACACCAAAGAGGGCTAGTGGGGGAAAGGAGAGGTTTACTGAGTAAGCAGGCCCAGAGGGAAAGACAGAAGAGAAGATGAAGACATTTGAGACACAAGGGAATGGATTTTCTTGGATAAAACTTTTAATTGCAAGGGATAGAAACTCAATTCAAATTGACCTAAGAATAAAATAAAACGTATTGATTCATGTATTAAAATAATTGCAAGGATAAAAAATGTGGTGAGATTATGCTACTCAAGGGTAATGGCTGGAAATCTGTTTCCATCTCTAGTTTAGTTTCTATCACCTGTTAGTTTCATTTTCTGGAAAGTTGTCCTCAAGTAGTAACAGAGATTGCTCTCTGCAGCTGTCAGTTATGCCACAACAGTTTAGTAACTGTTGTAGAAGAAGTGCATTTTTCTTATTTCAATAAAGATCTGGAGATACTCTTGACTCTCTGGCCTAGGTCATACAACCTTCTCTGAATCAGTAACTATACCAGACATCAATCCCAGCTGAATCACATGGAGAGTGGGGAAGTTATAGAAATTGTGGGAAGCAAGACATACTCATCATAGGAGACAGGTTTAAGTGGCTTGTTCTGGAAGTGATGATGAAGAGGATGCAGGACAGAAGAGGCAGAAAGAGCCAAGGGAAGATTCAAAGCAGAGGAAAAGTATCACATAGAAACACAAGTTCAAAAAGGAACTTAGCAACTGCACTTTCTGGTGTGGAGAGGTGATGTAAGAAGATGATGAAACACAGATCTGTGAATCAAAGAAGGGAAGGACAGTGGGGACATATGTAAAATTCCTTAGATGACTCAATATACATATTGAGAAGCAGTAGTTTAGTGCGAAAATCACCCTATCACATACTTTCATTTAACTCTTTGCTTGGTGGCTGTTTTTGTTCCTGATGATAGTGGAGAGTATGAGGTTGAGGTGGGGGTAGGAAGGCTGAATCAGTAGGAAGGAACTAGACTGATGCTGGAGACGTGAACATAAATGCCCATATCATTGTGATGATTTTATAGGTTAATGAATCTCTGGCAAAGGGAGCAAAGAAATTATGACTAAAATTACTATAAGTTACAGCCTGTCAAAGAAATGTGAAATATGACTGACACACTGCACAGTAGGTCCTCTCCACCCACACACCAACATGAGGGCCCAGTCTGTCTTGCCTCCTTTCTACCCTCCTACGTACACAATTATGCCTACACACAGGCACACACCAGCAGGAAAGGATTGTCTTGGAACACTGTCAGAATCACTCTTCAGACCTCCCAGGTAGGTCACTATCCTGAAATGAAAAACTGCCAGCCTCTCGTTTTTGAAGCCAGTAGAATAGGGCTGATTAAAACTGATTTCATACTGAGGAAATACTGTAAGGGGCAATTTAGTTCTGGATCCGTCCTCTGGATGCTAACAATTGCCATCACCCCAGCCCCCCATATTAGTACAGTTTTGAGCATTTCAAACAGAAAGGCCTCACCACCATGCTTAACCAAATAAGATATAATCCCACCTCTGACCCCTAGACCTGAACACTATATGACAGAGAAGTGGAACACAGAGATCACAGTTCCAGATTAGGGCACTGGAAAGCCAAGATGAGCCCGTAGGGTAATTTAGAGTCTGAATTTTAGGAATAAATGTAAAGGACAATTTAGAAAGGCTAATTCCTTCAGAAAAAAATAATCCATAACTTCTGAATTCTTACCTCATACACACATCTGCTGCTGCTCTGTCTTTGTAGTTACACTAGTCTTGGGAAATTTTCTCTAGTCAAAACCATAAAGTTCTGATGTTCTCTTGGGATTGTCATTTCCAAAACAGTCATCTTGGTTACTAGTCCCTGACTACTCCCCACTGAATGACAGCAATTATTGCACACAGTACAGGAAGAGGTATTATTTTAAAAAGGAATAGCACAGTTACTATATAACCGAACAATTCCTGAGCATATACACTCTCCCTTCATTGAAAACAGGCACACAAAATACTGGTATATGAATACAACAGCACTATTTAATAACCAAAATATGGAAATAACTTAAGTGTACATTAAAAACTGAACTGATAAACCAATTATGGTATATACACATAATGGAATATTCTTCATCCATGTACATAATATGCAGTGTTTATACACATTAAAATATTTTGCTAAGTGAAAGAAGCTATACATAAAAAGTAACATTGTATGATTCCATTTATATAAAATATTCAGAAAAAGAAAATCATAGAAACAGAGTGAAGATCGGTGGCTGCCAATGGCTGTAGTTTGGGGAAGAAGAGAATGGGGAACCAAGGCTTAATGGGTGCCTTTAGAGTGGTAATAGCATTCCAGATAGAGGTGGGGTTACACGACATTGTGAGTCTACTGAATGCCACTGAATCATTCACTTCTAAATGGTTAATTTTATGTCATGTGACTTTAATAATAATAATAATAATAAAACGGGATAATGACTTGGCTGATGTATATACAATTATTTCCTTTTACCTTCCTTTCTTCTACCTGATGGAGAAGGTGGGTCAGCTATTATGATGCAATCAGCATTTGCCAAGGCAGGCTGAGCATAAATATAAGAGGAACCAGGATCTGATTTCTTGAAGACAACCACAGAATCATTAAATTATTAGATTCTTATTAGAAAAATAAAATCCCCAGCTGACTTACAAGTGAAAGAAAAAACACAATCATTTTCTTTACAATTTTCCTGTTTAAATAATAATCTTGGTGCTGTGAATGTACCTCTGTGGTACAGCCCTTGCCTAGCATATGCTAGGCCCTGAGTTTCATTACCAGGACTAAAAAAATAAAAATCTTAATATAGTTTAATGTGCAAACCTTGGGCAAGATGTATTTGTTAGATGTACTTTTGGTTAGGTGGGTTTATCTGTTACTGGGAAAAAGCTCTTTGCTACACAGATCAGCCAGCACTCATCATCTGCAAACATTTTGAAAGGAAGTTAATCAGCACACAATAGCATCACAAATAGTAGGTATAAATAATGTTAGAATTTGAAGATTGCTTTTACAGGAGGGTCATAGTTTACCTGTAGCCTAAGATGCTACATAATTGTTTATTCATTCAACAAATACATATTAATGACTCCTTACTAATGTGCCAAACTGTGAGCCACAGATATGAATCAGAATACTATGGTGAGGAAGAAAGATGATGCCTCTATTCTCGTGGGATTTATGTATCAGTGGGGTTGGGGGGGGAGCTGAGGATAGACAGTACATGTGCAAGATATTTAACATATATTACATAATGCATACACATCAGGGGACATCCCACTGTCCCGATTTAGGACTGGTTCTTAGTTCCCCCAAATCTGGCATGATTTCATGGGATGCTCAGCTATTCTTTTACTCAGAAGTCAGCACACCCTCAACACCATACTATGGCTCAGTAGTTAAAATGTTTTCCTGTATTTTATTCTTCAGGAAAAAAGTGAACAAAAAACCCCTACTTATGGCCTTCAATCCTGCCCCCAAGGTGAAGCAAAATGTACTGTAGTTTCCCAAAACAAGGAACAAAACAAAACAGAGCCTAACTTTCCAGGAAGGTGGAGTTGGGAGAGAGACAGTGCACACATTCAGGTCAATAAGCTCTGTGTGAGGAAAAACGCAAGTAATCATTACATGCAATATATAAGATTATGTGTGTAATGCTAGCACATGAAAATACCCTCAACAAGAGCTGCCCAACAAAAATATATAATGCAAGCTATAAATGTAAGCCATTCATGCAATTTTAAGTGCTCTAATAATCACATTGAAAGAAGTAAAAACAAATAAATGGAACTAATTTAATAGTGGATCTTCTTTAACCCAATTTATCTGAAGAATTATCTTTTTCAAAACATAATCAATAGAAAAGTGATGTTATTCTCATACTGTTGTTAAAAATCCAGCATATGTATTATGTATTCATAGCACATCTCAATTTAGACTGGATACATGTTAAGTGCTTGATAGCCACATGTGGCCACCTTGTTGAACAGTACAAATCCCAAGTACTTAGTAAATTCCTTTTCCATAAACATTTAAACTAATGGCTTCCAGCACTGAAGTTTCTAGATGTCTAGCTGTGCCTAGAAACTATATTCCAGCACCCCCTACTGATAGTCCTGGAGACATAGCCATAGGTACCATGAATCACAAGTAAACATAATTAACTGATTAAGAACATAACTAAATAATCTGTAGTTCAGACAGAAACAAAATGATTAGTCTTGGAGAAAAGTTCATACTCTTTGAGTGTTAATTTGTCTATTCATGTCAACATTCATTGACAGGGTACTATGAACCAAAATTAATTCTACCTGCTAGTACCCTGCCCTCAAGGGGCATATAGTCTTTTAGAGCAAGGGCTCATAGACATACATAAGTAAGATACAAATGAATTCATTTTAAATAATTTTGCAATGAACAGGTATATGATACTGAATGGAAGAGATCACTTTAGATTGCACAGAGCTGACTTTTCTGAGCTAGCATTTAACTTGACAATCAAATAATAAGATTGAACAAGAGTATTTGATGTGGAAACTACAGCTAGACAAAGGCCTAAGGCATGAAAAAAGTGAGCCTATTTGAGAATCAAGGAGAATGGCAATATGGTTAAAGTGGCTAACAAGGAGAATTTCAGAGGATACAGGTAGCCAGGGGCCAGACCATGAATGAACTGTTGGGAAGGGTAAAAGGTTTGGAAAATAAGATTTCCATTTTTTTTTAAGTGCCTTTATGTAGGGGAAGAAGTTAAAACCTGTGGCAGTGGGAAAGAATGAAAGTAGGGAGACCAGCTGGAGATTTCTGGAGTAGTCAAGGTGAGCACTGCTATGACTGAGAATATGGTGTAGTGGTAGAAGTTATGAAGTCAGACTTAAAATGTATCTTTGACTTATCAGCGAGTCCCGTCAGCTCTATCTTCAAAATCAGGTTATATAAATTATGTTTTGAGTCTGACAGGGCTTGCTAATAAATTTGATGAGTTGGAAAAAAAAGGAAAGACTTACCAAATGTTTAAACTTTTGGCTTGAGCTTGTAGGTGAAATAATGTGCCATTTAACTGAATGTATAATACAAGCAGAATCCATTCCTTCTCCTGCATCTCCATTCATGGTGGATGGAGCTACCAGCCTAGAATCTTGCAATTCATCTGAGGCACCAAATTCCATTGATTCAATCTCTTCAAAGTTTCTCAAGTCTGTCCCTACCTTTCCATCTCTACTTACATGGACAAAATTACTCATAGATACTACTAAAATGGGTTTAAACTCTTAAACTCTAATCCAGCTTCAACAATACTAATTGGCCCCCTGCTTAAAACCACCCTAAAGTTGTTTTGAAGAACAATTTGGCAATGTCTATGGAAGTTTAAAATGGACATTGCCTCTGTTAAAGTTTGAATGTGTCCCACAAAAGTTTGTGTACCAGAAGGTTGGTCCCCAGTGTGATGGAATTGGGATAGTAGAAACTTCTAAGACGTGGCAGCAGAGTAGAAGTTAGGGCACTAGGGGTGCTATTTTCAGAGGGAATTAATGCTGGTCTCTCAGAGCGAGCTTCTGCAGATAAGTTAGTATAATGCAGGTCCATCACGTGAATTTGGCCTCTTGCACATGCAGCCATTTTCTTTTCCACTTCTATATGTTGGAGCAAAGCCCAATGGATCTCTCCTGATGGGACCACATATTCTTGAACTTTCAGCCTTCAACACTGTGAACTAAATAAACCTATTTACTTTACAACCTATTATAAAGTATCCAGCCTTGGAAATTCTGTTGTAATAACACAGATTAATACACCCTTTGTTTGGCTATTTCCTTTATAATTCTATTTTATAGAAATAAGAAAATGAAAATGTAAGGGTAATTCCCTATAGTAATGTCATAGTGAAAAAAGACACTACCTAACTATCCATCAAAAAGGAACGTGTTACATAAATCATCATATAACATAAAATTCTACTTAGTCCTTTTAAAAAAGCAAATGGGAATGCAAATATGAGCCCATTTATATAAAAAGCAATTGGTATATGGGGAGTATGAATGTTGTCTCAAGGCCTAGAAAAGCTCTGGGATGATTCACATTAAGCTATCAACAATGATTTCCTCAAAGGTGAGGAAACTCACATGAACTTTCAGCCTTCAACACTGTGGACTAAATAAACCTATTTACTTTACAACCTATTATAATGGTTTTGTTTATACCATTTATTATACCAGGTGAATTTTAAAACAATTAACATTTATATAACAACAGAAAAACTGCATAACCACCTCATATGGCTTCACACGATTTAAGGCATTTTAGGACCTTGTGCTAGCCTTTTTTCCAGACTAATTCCCCAAACTTATTTACATTAGGTAGGCAATTATGTACTTTTGTGTGATGGGAATCGTGGGTTGATTGTTGAAACTGGGTCATTCACTATGCCTACCTGCTTTGCAGCTGCTTCTGGTACTCAAAAGGACCTGAAGGTCTTTCTGAAAAGAAGCTAGGGTATTTGTTCTTGCCCTTGAGGGCATGCCAGAATTAGTTCATTCCTGTAGGTCTCCAAAGGAAGAGAAAATGTTCTTTCCCCATTATTCAATCATTTTAGTTTTATTGGCTTTAAAAGTATCGGTATTTATCTTGTTCAGAGTTTATTTTCTTTCTGTTATACCAGAAAGAGCTAGCAAAACAGATAGGAAGTTTACCAAAGTACCAGTTTTTTTTTCTAAAAATCTTCCTCACATTCTCCAAAGAATTTAAGAAATTAACTATAACAGCTACTCAACTGTTAAAGTTAATGCAGGTAAAATAACTTTGATGGAAAGAATGTCATAAACAAATAAAAGATGGAATTATACCAATTTCTAAATTCTAAACATTTTTGTATTTGTCCTTGTCATTTTCTAGTCACTGTTTTTTGTTTGTTTGAAGCTTAGGAATAAAAACAAAACAAAACAAAAAAACAAGAAGCTGTCATTTCCTTTTTTTTTTAACCTTATGAATAAAAAGGAAAGTATAATATTTAACTCTCTTATGATCTGGCTAGGAATCTATTCATAGAACTTGGTAGAAGAGAAGACAATGAACTTGCTTTTTTCAAATTTTGTTACTATGCAATGTCCAGTTCTTTAAAACAATACCAAAAGAGAATTACAAAATATTCAATTTTCCTCCTTCAATAATTTATACAATTAGAAGCAAAGTACTTTGGCAAGATGGGGAAAGAAAAACCTATATAGCTGCTATTTATGCTGTGTTTTGCTAAATTCTCAATCCCAACCTGCCACCTACACTAGTCCCTCAACTAAAATATCCTTCACCTGGTTTGAATTATCACAGCACAGCAGAAGTCTTGGGGGTGGAATTGTTATTATATGGCATCATTTTAAAATGTGTCATTTATCACTTACCTCCACAAAATTATCAGGGCTGAAGGGAATCTTGGTCACCTGAGCACAGTTCTTTCATAGTTGAAGTAAGCTGGCCTGGGAACATTCTATCTGATAACAGCATCACAGGTAGCAGTGTCTAGTTAGCTAGTCCTGGGACTAGAACCTAGTTTCCTGACTTCAGGCTATGTGATATTGAAGATTTTCTTTTAATCATTTAAATTTAGATGTTTAAATGAGATGAAAGTTCTTTAAAAGGGATCCCTAAGATGTTTTGCAAAAACAAAAACAAAAAACAAAAAACGGGGAGATTCAAAATAATAAAATGGCTTTGACTTCAAGGACAGATAAATTATTAGGGTTGTATTCAGTGCCTTACTTTGGCAAACTACAAGTGGTATTTTTTAGCGTGGAGAAAAAAAAATGTTCCTTTTAAAAACACAGTTATAAACTGGGTATGGTAGCACACAACTGTAATTCCAGCACTTGGGAGGCTGAGGCAAGAAGATCATTGTGAGTTTGAGACCAGCCTGGGTAAAAAGTGAGCTCAAGGCCGGCCTGAATTGCAGAGTGAGACCCTGTCTCAAAAAAGACAAAATAAAATAAAATAAAACCGGTCAGCCACCCCTGCTGATTCCTACAGGTGAGGAAATGGTTCACTGGTTAGGCTATTTTGGATACAATAGGAACTTCCAAGCCAACTATTTGGAGGACTAGAATAAAACAAAGAGCTAGGTGGGATGAAAAAGAAACTATAATTTTAATATGATTTGACTGCAGGATTATACTTGGTGTGAAACCTGTGATTCTTTACATGTCCATTTGATTTTTTCCAAAATAGAGATATCTTTTCAATTATAACACATTCATATGATTGTAACTCTCATTCCTAATACTTTCATATACATATAACTACCTCACAGGTTTGTTATAAAATGTTAATTGATAATTAACATACATAAAGCAGTTAACATAGTGGATATGATGGCCATGCCTGTAATCTCCACACCCTGGGAGGCCAAGGCAAGAGAATCAAGTATGTAAGTCCATCTTAGTGAGACTGTCACAAGATCAAAAATAAAAATAAAAAGTGTTGGGAATGTTACTCAATGCAAAGACCCTGGATTCAATCCCCAGTAACAGGTACACACACACACACACACACACACACACACACACACACACGCACAGTTAAAATTGTGCTTGTGAAGATGGCAGAGTGGTGAGCAGCAGAGAAAACAGCCTCTTTGAGTCACTGTCCAGATGCTGGAATAGAGCATTGTAAGGAAGAAAAGAAGGAAATGGGTGCCCAGACCAGAAGAATCTGAAGTGCAAGTTGAAGGCCACAGAAAGAGTAAAAAGAAAAACTTCAACAAAGAAGGCAGTAGCTGGTGGTGCCTTCGCCCTGAGCCAGACTCATTGCATGAGAGGAGATGTTTGAACATAGGGACACATGGACATGGTGACAGTGATGGCTGGCAACCCCGGAGGCTTGTGCAGAGACACAGCAGTGGAGGGGAGCAGCAGACCAAGACTGCACTGGCTGGTGGAGAATGCAGAGGACTCAGTCCTCCCATAGGAGAGAGCAATTAGCTGGGAGCCATTAAAGCCAGCAGCTCCTACCTGGGCACAGACCCATGGAAATTGCTTGGGTTACAGTGAACCCAATGAGTCTGGTCTGGGAGGCCTGCTGAGGTTATCGACTACTCCACCATAAATCAACTGCTGGCTTGCTGGGATAGAGTGGCAAGATGCAGGACTCTGTCTCCACAGGATGTCTACTAGGGAACCCAGAGAGAATGCTGGAAGTGGACTATTTTTCTTTTTTTGTTTCTGTTGTTGTTTTGCTTTATTTAGTTTTTCTTTTCTCTTTGTTCCTTTTTAAAAAAATAAGTGTGGCAGTGATTTCTAACCTCTTTGTGAATGTGGTTGTTTGTTCTTCCTTTTATTTCTTCCATCCCTCTCTTCCTTCAGTTTTCTGCAACAGTTTCTCCAAGTTGGTGTGATCCCCCTTTGTCCTCCAATCTTTCTTGTAATCTCTTTTTCTTTTTCTACTTCTCTATTTTCTCCTTAATCCATTTTAAATTTTAATCCCCAAAGCAAAATTGACACCTTATGGACTTATATATTGCATATAATTATTACCTGGTTTTACATTTTGTTATATAATCACAAATTTTGTTCATATGGTTAAAAGTTTAAAATTGTTAGTTCAGCTTGTTGTTTTATAGGCTGTGCTTGATGCTACTGGAACCACTACAGCCAAAATTGACACAACTGTTCTAAACAGCTGTTGGTCCTAATTATGATTGAGATTGACATCTCAATCTCAAGGGTCACAGATAATACTGTGGCACAATGTCAAAGAACCAGGGACTAGGCCAAATGAGGTGGGACAATCTGAAAGTCCCCCACCAGGTCTCTCTGAACTGGAAACAACAAATTGAATGATGCTCTGGAAAAAATGAAACCAGAAATAATCTTTCAAGTAACTACAGAGAAATACCAAAATACACAACATGCTTAGTGATGTTAGAGTAGACACACGCAAAAATATAGATGAGCTTAATTAAGCAAATTATGGAAGTGCAGCATAGGAAAGAAATAGAGTCCATAACCAGATTCAATCTGATATCTAGGAGAATAAAAACTCCACTGAAAGTATTTGGAGCAGATTAGGCCAATGTGAAGACAGGATCTGAGATACTGAAGACAGGCTTGCAGTTAGTAACCAGGAAAAGAAAGATTTCTCAAAACTAGTAAGGGACTATGAGAAATCAATCCAGTAACTGTTACATGAGCCAAAAAAGAATAACTTAAGATTAATTGGAGTCAATGAACAAGCAGGAGATACCACAAATGACATTTCAAAATGTTCACAGACATCATGACAGAAAACTTTCCTGGTGGAGAAAAATAATTTGACACACAGATAAATGAGGCATATAGCAGCACTCTGATAAGCAAATATAAAAAAAAAATTTTTAAAAATCTACAGCCAGGCATATCATAGTCAAGATTCCAGAAATTCAACACAAGAATAGAATCTTAAAAGCTGTTAGGGAAAAGAAATGAATCATCTATAAAGGAAAGCCATCAAAATCACAGCTGACTTCTCACACAAACTCTCAAGTCAAGGAGAGCTTGGAGTGAAGTACTCCAAGTTCTAAAAGAGAACAACTTTCAACCCAGATCGATGTACCCCACAAAAACTATCTTTCAAAATTGATGGAGCAATCAAAGACTTAACATTATAAAGAATATCTGAGGAAATATATGAGCACCACAATTATACTCCAAAACATTCTGAAGGACATTCTAGAAAGAGATAATAAGGACTACAGCTCCATGAACCCCAAAAGAAGGAATCCACCAAGGAAGGCAAACAATTAGAGAGGAGAAAAGGGAGGAGGAGCCAAAAACAGGAAAATAACATGACAAGCTAAGTCAATACATATTAGCTATAACCATTCATGTTAATGGTCTCACTCACCAGTCAAGACACATACTGGCAAAATGGATCAAGAAGCAAAATCCAACAACATTCTGCATACAAGAAACATATTTAATTAAAAAAGAAATTTACAGACTGCAAGGTAAAGGATGGAAAACAATACTCCACGTGATAGGAACCCAGAAAAATGCACAGGTAGCTATTCTATTTGCAGATAAAGTGAATTTCAAGCCAAGACTGATTAAGAGAGATAAAGAAGGTCACTACATCTGTATAAAGGGAATGATCCAAGAGGAAGAGATAACAATCATAAATATACATGCAACAAATACCAGTATACTCAACTATATAAAACAATTACTAATGGTCATGAAAAATCAAGTAAGTCCTAATACAATTGTATTGGGAGACCTCAATACCCTACCTCACAAAAAGACTGATCAACTAGACAAAAAAAATCAATAATGAAATATTAGAACTAAATCAAATGTTTGAGCAAATAGACTTGGTAGATGTCTATAGAGTGGTCCACCCAACATCAGAATACACATTCTTCTCAGCTGCAGATGGGACATTCTCCAAAATTGACCATATACTTGCTCACAGAACATGCTTAAGTAAATGCAAAGAAACTGAAATTATCCCATGCATACTAAAAGACCATAGTGCAATGAAATGGAAATCCATGCCAAAGGAAACCACAAGAACTTCATAAACAAATGGAAATTAAATAGCACCCTACTGAGCAAGCAATGGGTCACAGATGAAATTAAAGAAGAAATTAGACAGTTTTCACACTTGAATGATAGCAACAACATACTGAAACTTGCGGAACACAATGAAAGCAGTCTTAAGAGGGAAATTTATAATAGTAAATACCCATATCAGGAAAAGAGATCAAGCAATATAAATAACTTAAAAGTTGAACCTCAAACTCAGAAGAGAAGGCTAAGCCAAAAGCTCTACAAAGGAGGAAATTATAAAGATCAGAGCAGAAATTAACACACTAGAGACTAAAAAAAAAAAAAAAATACAAAGAATGAATCAAAGAGTTGGTTCTTTGTATAGATAAATAAAATTGATAAACCTTTAGCCAACCTAATCAAAAAAAAAGGAAAAAGACTCAAATCCATGCAATTATGAACGAAAACAGTGAAATCACAACAGACCCTACAGAAAATCAGAAAATCATCTATACTTACTTTGAAAACTTGTATTCTAATAAGATGGAAAATACACAAGAAACAGACAGATTCCTAGACACATATGAATTACCAAAGCTGAAACAAGAAGATACAAAAATCCTAAACAACCCAACATCAATAAACAAAATTGAAGATGTAATTAAAAACCTATCAACAAAGAAAAGTTCAGGCCCTGATGGATTCACTGCTGAATTTTAGAAGAAATTTAGTAAATACCTAACACTTCTCAAACTCTTTAATAAAACTGAACGGGAAGCAATACTTCCAAATTCATTCTTGGAAGCAAGCTTTACTTGGATTCGAAAACCAGAGAAAGACCAAACTAAGAATGAGCATTACAGGCCAATCTCCTTTATAAACATTGATGCAAAAATCCTAAATAAGATACTGGCAAACAGACTGCAGAAAATCATCAAAAAGATTGTACACCATGATCAAGTGGGATTCATACCAGGGATGCAGGGATGGTCCAACATATGTAAATCTATAAATGTAAAATACCATATTTAACAGAGCCAAAGATAAAAATCATATGATCATTGCAATAGATGCAGAAAAAGCTTTTGACAAAGTCCAGCATCCATTCATGATAAAACTCTACAGAAAACTGTAATATATAGTGTTTATCTCAATCTGATAAAAGCCATCTATGACATACCAACAGCCAACATCATACTGAATGGACAAAAATTGAAAGCTTTTACTCTAAAATCAGGAACAAGACAAGGAGGTCCACTGTCTCCACTCCTATTCAACATAGTCCTGGAAACTTTAGCCAGAGAAATTAGACAAGAGAAAGAAATAAAAGTAATAAAGATAGGAAAGAAAGAATTATTGTTATACTATTGTTATTTGCAGATGACATGATACTCTGCTTAGAAAACCCTAAACAATTCACCAAAAGACTTCTAGTTTTGTTTTGTTTTTTTTTTTTATCGGTACCGGGGATCGAACTCACGACTGCTTGCTTATAAGGCAGGCACTTATGCTGCTGAGCTAAATCCCCAGCCCTAAGACTTCTAGATTTAATAAGTAAATTCAGTACTATAACTGGACACAAAATCAACACTCAAAAATCAATAGACTTCCTGTGCATGAATAACAAACTCACAGAGATAGAAATCAGGGAAATAATATCTTTTTACAATAGCATCCAAAAAAAAAAAAAAAAGAAATACCTAGGAATCAATCTAACAGGATGTAAAAGACCTCTACTTTGAAAACTACAATACTCTGAAAAAGGAGACTGAAGAAGATATGAGGAAATGGAGAGATATCCTGTGCTCTTGGGTAGGAAGAACCAATATAGTGAAAACGGCCATACTTACAAAACTGTTATACAGATTCAATGCAATCCCAATCAAAATTCCAATAACATCTCACAGAATTAGAGAAAACAATCCTAAAATTCATCTGGAACTAGAAGAGACCTAGAATAGCAAAGGTGATCCTGAGCAACAAAGACAAGACAGGGGGCATCACAATCCCTGAGTTGAAATTATACTATAAAGCTACTGTGATAAAACAGTGTGGTACTGACAAAAAACCCCAAAAAAACAAAAAAACAAAAACAGACCCAAATGTCAATGGAACAGACTGCAAGACACAAAAACAACTGCAAACACAATAAGCCACCTTATCTTTGACAAAGGTGCCAAACACATTCACTGGAAGACAGCTTCTTTAATAAATGGTGCTGGAAAAACTGGCTCTACACATGCCTAAGGTTAAAAGTAGACCCGTATCTTTTACCATGTCCTCAGCTAAAATCAGAACGGATCAAAGATCTTAATATTTAAAACTGAAACATTAAGTCTGCTGGAAAACAGAGTAGGTAAAAATCTTGAAGACACTAGTTTAGGCAAAGACTTTATAAACAAAACCTCAATTGCACAGGAACTATACAAAGAATCAACTGGGATATCACCCTACTGAAAAAGAAACTACCAACAGAGTGAAGACACAACCCACGAAGTGGGAGAAAATGTTTGCCAACTGTTCCTCAATCAAAGAATTATTGTCAAGAACATATAAAGAACTCAAAAAAGTCAGTCTTTCCAGGTTTAAATACCCAATCCACAAATGGGCATCTGAGATGAATATACACTTCTCAGATCAAGAAATATGAATAGCAAATAAATACATGAAAAAAAAATGTTCAACATCACTGTTCATTTGCGAGATGCAAATTAAAACACACTGAGATTCCACTTCACTCTGAAAGAATAGCTATTATCAAGAAATCAAGCAGTAACAAATGCTGGAGGGGTTGTGGGGGAAAAAGGAACCCTTTTCCACTGTTGGTGGGAATGCAGACTGGTGTAACCACTGTGGAGATCAGTGTGATGATTCCTTAGAAAACTAGGATTGGAGGTCCCATTAAACCCAGCTATTGTCCTTCTGGGTATTTTCCCAAAAGAATTAAAAACATCAGACCAAAGTGATATAAGTATACCCATGTTTGTAGCAGCACAATTTGTAATAGCCTGATCTTGGAAACAACCTAAATGACCATCGACTGAGGAATGGATAAAAAAGATGTGTTATTTTTATACAATAGAGTACTACTCGGTCATAAAGAGTGCAAGAATGATTTGGTGATGACAATGTGCAATGTATGTACTATTATTGCCACCAATTGATGTGTTTTGAAATTTCATTGTAGTTGTATTTTCTGTTTCTTCTTTTTTATCTTTGAATAAAATGGATTTGAAAAAAAAATTAAAATGGATTTAAAAAAAAATAATGCCTGGTACAACATTATCACTATATGTTACCTTTTAGCTCTTCCCCTCCCAGAGGAAAAAGTAAATTCTTCTATATTTAACACAAGGCTATCTTTTCTTGCCAATACACTGATTTAATGGCTATGTGATTTTATAGAAAAGCATTTAATTCCTGACTAATATACATTTAGTGAGTGCAACTCCACTCCAAACACTGCTGCAGTGAGGACCCTTATTCAGACCTCTATTTTCACTTGTGACATTTTTCCATAACAGAAATTTCGCATTCACATATATTCACAGAAAAAACAAAGAAATACAGTTTAAAAAATTAACCATGTTTAAAAATTATTCCCTGGTGATCTTATCACTTTATTTAAATTAATTTCTAAAGTTATGAAATTTAGAAAATAAAAAGATGTTTAAAAGATGAATAGCTGGGCGTGGTGGCTCATGCCTGCAACCCCAGCACTTGGGAGGCTGAGACAGGAGGATCACCGTGAGTTTGAGACCAGCCTGGGCTACAAAGTGATCTCAAGGCCTGCCTGAACTGTATAATGAGACCCTGTCTCAAAAAGACAAAATAATAATAATATTAATAAATAAAATTAAAGTCAAATAGATCTATGTACACAACACACACATATATGAAGATCATGAAACAACATATTGCCAGAAAAAGTTTTGATCATATCTAATTGCATCTATTAAATGAAATATGACTAATAAGAGAAAGAAGTCTTTAACATGTTTTTAATGAGAAGAATATACATTGTAATTATGCTCCATGATATTATGAAGCTATAGACATTAACTAAAGTTAGTATAAAATAGTTATTGTCAATGTTTAGTCATTAATAGACTCAAGAAAATGAAACATCATTTCATACAAGGCTCAGGTACCCTAAAATGCTATCTTAATTTCACACATGTACTACAAAAAATGATAAATACTTAAAAATTACAATGCAAGAAAAATGTTATAAGAAATACAGTTGTCCTTTATTCTTAAAGTCTGCCATTCAGGAAAATCATGCTACACATCAGAACCCAAACAAATTATGTTTCTTGAGGTTATAATGCTCCACAATACACAAGATGTACTCTAAAATACCATGTCTGACAAGGACCCAAAGAGAGACTAAAAAAAGGCTTTGAAAAGATGAGAAGAGGAAAATAATCAATTAATCTGTGCTGATTTCTGCTGGGATGGCCTCCTTAATTGATAGTACTGACAAGAAGTCTGTAGCAGGTGGGACAGTCTCAGGTTTACCTAGAAGACTTCCAACACAGACACAGGCAGTTCTAAGGCACTCTTTCCAATGCTCTTCACTCTTCAACCCTTTACATGGGCTCTTTGTCCTTTGAACATGTTTTCTTTAAATTCTTCATAATGGTATACTAAACATACTTTCTTTTGTGTCACCCAAAATCCAAACCAAAAAAGTATTAAGCAAAACAATAGAATCTACCAGTCTGGTCAATTCTGAAGATACAAATTCTGGTTTATACACTAATCACAAGGTTCAGGCATAACCACCCCTGTTCTGTATACATTCTCAGCTCCCCTTACATATTGATACCAATCTTAATTAGGGCAAATATGGAGTTTTAGCTTTCTTTCCCCCTAACCAGCAATTTGCCTATCAGCAAGCTTCTTTGTTTGGGGGCAATACTAGGAACTGTTTAAATACTTGGTAAGAATAAACAAAATTATTACTAATTGTAGTAGGTTTCTGTAAGTATGCAAAGAAGAATTTATTTCCCTCATTCATCTCAAAAGGGAGAAAAGGGCATCTTAAAGAGGAAAGAAAACAGATAAGGAAATACAGTAACATATAAATACTGCAGTACAGCAAAGAGAAGGGAATCATTACAGTCAACCTACCTTTCTGGGACATTCTGGCATTAAAATCAAACATTTTCTCCCATTATTCTTTGTAAAAGATTAACATGTGCATTCTATCAAGAGGGCATGAAAGCCATTTAAACATTTTTCTTCAAAGGTAGGGAATTTCTTTTTTAAATGAGCATGACAGAAAGGAGTAGGCAGAGAAAGCTCACTCAAAGAGGTCCTCAAACATGCGTTGTCCCATTGCTATGTATGCTTCCTTCTCTTCTGGTGTCATCTGGGCCACCAGCTCTGGCCGCTGGCTCACTTCACTGTAAGAGAATGGACGGCCAGCTACCATGACAACAGGGTCATCTGCCACCTCCTCAAATTCATCATCATCTTCTTCATCCTCTTCCCGATGACGCAGAGCCACAGTCACTGCCGGCCGGGGTGGAGAGTCGTCATCTGACTCACTGGTCTCACTTTCGGAGTCACTGGGATTGGCGGCAGCCACAGGAGCAGCTGCCCCCACGGAGCCGGCTGTGGCAGTGGGAGTCTTCTTCTCATGAATGAGGAGTGCGCGCATAACCTCCTCATTATCATCAGGCCCTGTGGGGCCTTCCTCATGCTCCTGAAATGCATCCATATCTATGCCACCTGGGGGTTAAAACCCAGAAAGTCAACATACTTAAATGTAAAAAACCATTCTTTTATACTGCAACATACATTTAAATATGTTATCTTTAAATAAATAATGATGTAGTTCTGTTCTGATCTGCTTAGATCTGTCCTCTTTTGTTTTATTCTCTTTAAAATAAAAAAATAAATAATGATGTAATAAAATGCAGATGTCACTGATTCTGTATCTTGGGCCACTAACCACAAAATATTCAAAATATTTCTCACAAACTGGAGTCATGCAGTATAACAGTTAAGAATGTGGGTTTTATAAGTAACAATGTGAATTTAAATTCCTGCTTCTTCCACATGTTCCACCTTGAACAAATTATTCAAACTCCAAATTTCAGTACCTTTTCCGTAAAGCAGGATAAAAGGATCTACTACCTATGGGTTCTTTTGTTAAAGACTATGAAAAAATGCCTTTGAAGGACCAAGTATAATGTGGCATAACATCAAATCAAAACACTGCTCATCTTGCCCACAGTAAAAGCCAAAGAGTTACAATGAACCATTCTTGACAACCATCACCTTACTTGCTCTCTCCCTTACTATTTCTGCTCCAGCCACAAGGGCCTCCATGATACTCCTCGTACACACATGAAACACTCCTACATCAAGGCACTGGTATTGCCTGTTCCCTCTCCCCGGAATATTCTTCCCTTAGGCAGTCAAACAACTCTCTTACATCTTCCATGTCTTTACTCAAGTGTCACCTTATCAGTATTCCACTTTTTCCCACAGGCACTTATTTTCTAACATACTGAATAAATTATGTCTACTGTCTTTGTCATCCCCCACCTTCCAAGATGTAGGAGGTACAAAAGATATTTATCCTTTTTATTCACTGATATCTCATGCACCTAGCTAATGCTTCCACTTGTTAGGCAATGAATATGTATTTAATGCATGAGTGAATAAATCGTAGTTTTATTTTCCTGAAGCAAACAAGCATACTTTGAACTCTTTATGAAAAAGTATCTAACTGAAAAGTAACACTCTTCTCTCACCACTTTGTGTATCCATCTTGACATTGCAGATAAAAATGTAAGAAAAATCATATTCTGCATTCCGATAACACACATATTTGCCATTTTAAATATATAAAAAGCATTAAATTTGTTTCTGAAACTTGATTTTATTCAAATACATGCTTATTAGCTGTATAATTTTGCCTGAGTTACATTATCTCTGCTTCAATTTTCTCAAGTATAAAAGGGGAAAAAAAAATAGTATATACTTTGATGAAGTATTGTGAAGATGGAGTGATTGTGAAGTGTGTAGAATGAACCTTGTACTTGAGAAAGTGTTATCTTTCATTATATCAAAAGAATGCACAAAGTAAAAGCATCTTCTCATTAAAACAGCAAAGTAGATTGGGTGGAATGTGGATATTTTGGAAAAAATGAACTTTGAAGACAAGAATTTGGGCAATAAGAGAGAAAATGAGGTCAGAGAAGAGTTGTTTATAACATGTAAGTCAAAATGAGAATTAAAATTAAATTTAACTACTTCAAAACACCATCAAGGGCAGAACCTCCTCTCCCTAATTCTACTGCAATGCAGTATTTCCACAGGAAAAAAAAGCACAAGGAATGCATGTCTCAAGAGAAAAATTGCTAATAAAACAATGTTACAAAATAATTTAATCTTACCAAAAGTGCACTTTATCTTTAAATTGAATACAAAATTAAAATAAAAAGCAAATTAGTTTTGTAAAGTGATTAAGATCACCTTAACAGATTTCTTATAAAGATCTGAAGACACTTGGAGAAAAAAGGAATTATTTTATTAGCGTTGAAGACAAAACAAAAGCAAGGAAAAATAAGCATATCTCTGGATGGCAAAGCAGAAGCATTAGTGCTAGGAACATTTGAATTTAGCAGTTATGAATTATAAAGATGATGCACCCTGCTAAACATTTAAGTTCACTAATGATGCAATGCACTCTAGGGGTTTAAAGGTCAAGCTGCAGCAAGAACTATAGGAAGGGCTAAAGGTTGTCTAAGTGGGCAGAAAGGTAAAAGGTCCGTTTTATACAGGAAGTGCAAGGAAATCTGCCTACATAATCTTAAATATGTATATTAGACAGCTATCAGATACAAAGCAGGAGAGACTCCTAAAAGGCCCCTGCACATGTTCTCAAAGTTCACATCTTTAACATGCTTCTGGAACCAAAGCAAAAAAATGTTAAGTAAGTCTCCAAAAGACCCCTGAATTAAAACCAAAATCATTAAACATTAACCCATGTATAAACATCATGTTCTGTTCTGGTCACTAGATCTTGAGAAACATACACTATGACTAGAGATGGTCTGGAAAAAGACAATTAAAATAAAAAAACCTGTGGGTGGAAGTGGTTTGGGGGAAGAGGACTATTTATAAGGAAAGCAGAACCAAAAGAAATTAGAATTAATTAACAAGAACATCAGATATGTCTGAAAATTCAAAAAAGACATTAACATTACTTCAAGTTTGAGGAAAACTAAGGGTAGGACAAACAAGACTCATTTCATATATTGACCAACAAGAACCCGTTCCACATCATGAAATTTAACAAAGATACAGCAGAACCTCAATTCACGAACTTAATTCTTTCCATGATTCTGGCTGCAGAATTTGTTCTATGAATTGCAGTTTGGTGAACCGAGGTATCACTATAAATTTAGACATGACAGTATAGTATCCTGTCTTAGGAAGAAAACTTGAGTTGACTAAATGATTTATTTACAGCCTGTCCAAGTCATATTCTACTACTCTAGGAATTATAAATATAAAATGTTAAACTTATGAGCTTAACAGTGTATAATACTGGTTAATAATAATGTTACTTAATTTTGTCCAAAGTAAAGATTTTGTTGCTTCAAAAACAGGCAAGAAGCCAAGTTGGAAAAAACAAGTCCATTAAACAGCTTAATTACTATGTAATCTAGAATCACTTGAATCAAGAGCTAGTTAATACAGTGGTCATCAAGGAAAATATTTCTGGCTGGAATTAAAATATTGGAGAGAATTCCACTAGAGGTATTAACCACTTTTACTATCACTACCTAAAAATGCTTATAGCTCAGTTTCTTACTCCCTGATATAATACAATTGATTGTTTCTATAAAATAGCAATGAATGGTCAATAAAACTAAGAATTATCTAGGTAGTGTCCCACTAAATCAAGTTCATTTTCTACTGGCCTAACGACATATTCATCTTTGCTGACTTCTATCTTACCTTCTTTCCTCTCTTCAGAACTATATGACCCTTGGACAGTACTCTCTCTCAGCCAAATGGGTCTCTCTTTGGCAGATTTCCCTTCCAGAGAGGCACGGTGAACATCTTCTTGGTCATCCATGTTAATGACAACGTTCTGCGTGTATAAGTCCTCATAGGAGGGCCCTCTGGTGGCCCATGCTTCCCGGTGGTGACCTGCTGCTTGGCCAGCAGCTCCAGCAGTACTGGCTACTCGGTCCTTGCTGTATAAAAACAACAGAGGAACACAGGAAAAAAGAAAAATTAACATCTTGGTGAGGAAAAGAAGAATGGCTAGGAAAGTAATTACTGAAGTATTATAAATCAATGCTATCAGCAGGCATGCACACTAACAATTCTGAGAAATATCTTCAATAACTTAGAGTGAAAACTATGTGGATTAGAACAAAATGTTGTATTTACTATTAAATTTCTCAAACACTGAATTCTCTGGTGTATATAAAGGTGTTTTATTTTTTACAGATTGAACCCCAGACCCTCACACTGAGCTACATTCCCAGACAGGCAGGGTCTCACTAAGTCATTAGGTTGCAGGCTAGTACTTATGATCCTCTTCCCTCAGGCTCTCAGAATGTTGGGATTACAGGAATGCACCACCATGCCCAGCTACAACTGAGTTTTCACCAAGTGAGATGGGTGAATAAACCTATTTAGGGGAACAGAATGACATAATTCACTACGAGGCAAAACCCAACACAAACTGCCTTAGTAATATCCTTCATGAGAATTTTGTTTAAAAATAAAAATGAAACAAAATAAAGCATGTATTGTATTTTTAAAAGTATTCACTCAACACAACCCAGAATAATCCAAAGTGGTATTGGTACCGATCAGGGAAGAAAAGAATTGTGCAAAGACAAGCTTCAATTTAGGATTAACATGCTACTCTTATCACTCACCAAGTGAGACGTCTCTCTCCACACCAGCCTCTTTTTCTACCAAATTATATTTTTATTTCCACATCTAAACTGATGCTGTTTCTATCCCACAGAGACTATGATCTGTTTATCTTTCCACCCCATGATTGTCTTTGCCTGTTTGCATGTTATGGGTCTGATCAGAACTCATCTTTCTCTAGACTCTCAGCTTTTCCCATTTCTGAGTTAAGCCGTATTTTCCATCTTTCTGCTGCTCTTTGTTGCTTTCATTCTCAGTCTATTTCAAATTTGCCTGCTACTATTGCTTTCTGCATCAACTTCCATGCATGACTTTCTCTCGCTCTCTGTTTAGATACCTATGATTTACCCCATAAACAATCTTCTTGTTTCTTGAACTCCTACTCACCCTAATCTTTTGCTATATTTTTTGCAGCAAGTACTAATTCTTGGCTTCACAGTTCTCCATGACATCTCTTCTATTTTGTTAGATCTTTTCCAAAAATACAATAGTCTCCTATGAGGTTACTGTCCCATTCTTAATCTACCCAACATTTCATCTGTCTTCTTATAAGCCTTTTAACATTCTTTCTTCATTTTACTCCCTTGTTTATTCTGCATAGCCCAGTGCTCTTCACCTTTTTCTAGACACACTTTGTATATACTTGGGCTTCCATTAGTGCTTAGGCTTCTCTATCCATGCATCTAACTGGCCCATTACATCATTCCTTACAACACTGTGTTCATACTCTGAAGATAACCTAGGCCTCATCCCATTCCTCCTGTCCTGCCTCTGGAAATCTATAGGACTGTGCTATTTTTGCAGTCAAACCAGCTCCTTCTAGTTGACCAGTCCATCCTGATCTAGTCATTTAATCCATAATTCTAGCACTTTCTCTGCAATTTTCGTCATGATTCTAGCTGAACTCAGGGCTACTTTGTATACCATTTGGTTATCACAATCTTTTCTTCCCAGTACTCGTTCTATCTGTTCTATGTCTCAATCACTTCTTTTCCTCTTTCCCACTTGTTTCCTTGCTCCCACTATCAACATTTTTTGAAGATACTTTTAACCACAGTTGACTCCACAAATTTTATTTCTACCTCCACTACAGTCACAAATCTAAATCAACAGCCAATGTAACCTGAAGAAAATCTAGATGAAAGAAACCTAAATTCACTCTATTTTTCTTTTAAATTTCTCTAGGGAGAGAGAAAATGTACACATTTCTTCTGAAGATATAAATGACAATTTATTGTTAAATTTCAGAATTTTCAAAAGATATCATCTACAGGTGAAAGAAGAATATTATTTCAAAACTTTTTCTTTGGTTCTGAAGATTTAACTCAGGGTCTTGCACTCTACTACTGGGCTATAGCCCTAACTCTTGGAAACTAAATTTTAAAAGATTTTTAAGATGACTGCTAAGAGATGATGGAAAGAAAGGTAACCTATTAATATTATTATTGAGTTGACTTACTGTCAGGCTAGAACTATCTGTTAGCTCTTGGGTTATGTCTACTAACAATACTGCAGAGGCAGCCTCTGGTTCCTAATGCAGGGACCTTCGAATTTAACTAATTACAGATCAGTAACCAAACTAATAACATCATAAAAACAAAACGAGCAAACCAAAACATCATCTCTGAACTCTCATTCCACCCTTCTGACAATTCTTTCCTTGTATTGGGGTAGGACGAATTATTACATCCTTGGAACAGCATGGGCCATTACAGAAATTTACGATCTTACAGTAATGATGCCCAAATCAACACCATTCACAGGATGTTCTCTCCAGATGTGGAGCTTGTCATATGCTTGATGGTGCCATCTTAGTGTGACGTCCTGTAACTTAGCTCCAGTGGTTTTCCCCTGACCACATGGAGATGATAGTACTTGGTTCTGGCTGGAGCTCCAGGAACCTTGCTGTCTCTCTTGCCTGTCTCCACTTGCCTTCTTCCTTAGTGACCAGGCCACTAGGTTTCCTCAGTCTGGTCAGTTTATTTACTTCAGATTCTTCTCATCCCTGGAGTTACCATCATTCTTCAGAAGAGGGTGACTTGATAAAGCAAGCTGCAGTGGGGCTTCTGGTTTTGCTGTACTCTATGATTTCTCTTGGTCACTGAGTAAGGGTTATCTAAATAAAAATTCTGGCATGGGAGTGGGAGTGGTCTGTGGTTGGTGGGGAACATTAGAGCCAGTATACCAGTGGCGGTGGGAACTGAATGCATCTTGGCAAACAGAATAACGAAAGACAGAAGAAACACAAGGATAATTCAGATAGTATTATACTGTATGGAAAGGAATTAGAGAATGCTGGAGCATATTTCAACATGAAATACCTTCAGGCTTAGAAAACCTATTATTTTTGCAAAATAAAATTTCCTCACAGTCTTCTAGGTTAGAACTATAGATTAACTCAAATGGGCAGAAAAAAAACTATAAAAGCAAGTTTTGGTAAGAAATGAAATAAGAGTAATAAAATTTAAGGTTACCTGTAATTTGAGATAATAGTGGTTCCCTACGTACCAACTATTACTTCTCTCCATTTTTGCTTGCTAGTTTTATTCAAATATTAGTGGCTAGTCTATAGCCAGACCTCCCTGAATGCACCCAATCTTATGTCAAATACTGGTGGCTAGTCACTTCAGAGAACTCCAACACCTTCCTAGGAGGAACTTAACTGGTTTAATCACCAATCATGTGATCTCACTTCCTCTGTCAGACGATGCCTAACAAATAGGTATACAAGTAATTCTAGCCAATGAGACATATGGAGATTGACACAATGAAGGGGGTAGTCTAGGAAATCTCTTTTTAGCTTTAAAATTAAACACAAGGAAACTATCAACCCTTTTTCTACATTTGGACATTTTCATAGGGTATCTGTATGTGATACCCTAGAAAGACATTGATACTTTAGGTTAGCTCCCTCATGGTGCTAAGAGAACAACCAACAGGCTGAGTGCAGCAGAGTGTAGGATGGAACAAGTCAGGATTATTAAACCAGTTCTGAACTATACTACCTGAGGGCTTTTGGTCATGCAGGATAAATTTTCTTAGTGGTCAGTGTACTTCTAGTTGGAATTTCTGTTATCATAGGAAAAAACTCTCTATATGGTACTAGATTAGAAAATTCACATTAACTGACACAGATACAAAACTTTCTGTCCAACTGAATTGTTTTCAACCACCCAAAAGAAACTCAGTGTGCTCAGGACTCACACTATTCTGGAACACTAGTGTCATAGAAAATAAAAACATTAAGAGTACAACTGGAGTTGAACTCTAAAGAAAGGGGTAGGTAGAAATCAGTATATCCTGACATAGGGAAGGAGGAAAGAGGTAGAGTAAGAGAACACTGCCTAAATGTAGTTCTTTATGTTTTACAAAAACAGAATATAACAGCAGCTATGACATGGCAGAACTAAGCTGCCTCTGCAATTCTGGCACTAGTGCACAATGATAAAAATAGGGAGTCACTGTTAGAAGTCTTAACTTATAGGAAACACTTATAACACTTTACTTTCAAGAAAGTTACATTCAAAACTAAGGACAGCAAGAAACTTGTGGTTAAATGTTTCGAAAAACAAAAAAAGAAAATCCTATATTCCTAGAATTTCAGCCTTCAAAAGTTGACTAGGAAAATTTAAGAGACACAACTAATTTGGGATTAATGAATAACTGAGGTGCCGCAGGCCCAGAGTGAGTAGCTGAAGTCGAATCTGACTAATTAAAGATTTCTAACGCCACGCACTAGATCTGCAAATTACATCACAGGCACAAGTTAATAAGACAAGTATGGTAGAGCTGTGAATCTATGTAACATAATAGTCTTTAGTCTTCTGGTACATTACTCACTTTTACTTTGCAAAGTTACCAGTGGAAGTTTAAAAGGATTCTTGGTAAGGGCTCTACTTACCTCTGTTTCAGGGCTGAGATTTCTGTAGGTTCTGGCTCAAGTACTTCATAGGCCAAGTTCACATCCTCTGTCTCCCGAAGCAATGCATAAATGGGCTCAATTTGTTCATTAAACCTTGCCAAAAGTGTGCGTGCATCTTTTTTGGGCATTGCTGATTCATCCTCTTCTACCTCTGTATGGCAAAATGTACAACGGAAAGTTCCTACAGAGAAAATAAAAGTCTGATCAGGAGGGTAAAAATCATTCAGATAGAGTTTTTGCAGTTATATCCCTGTACCTCCCTTGAACATTTTAATAAAATTTTCAAATAAGTAAATAGTTGAGAGAATTTTATGTTTTGTTATTATTATTATTTTTTGTACCAGGAATTGAACTCAAGACTGTGCTTGCTAGGCAGGTGCTTTTGCCACTGAATTATATCCTTGGTCCAGCTGGGAGAATTTTACAATGAACATCCATGTGCCTAGTACCTGGATTCTACGGTCGGTCAACTATCGTTATGCTTCATTAATGAAATATCTATTCATCTTTTTGTCTGTTATATTTGATGCACTTCAAAGTAACTTTATATCCCAAATAGCAGTTTTTAATCATATTTCTAAGATATATATATTTATTTTATCTTAAAAGTAAATTCTTTATAACTGATCTCTATACTTGTACCCTTTCTGAAAAGCTTTCTTTTTACACACTACACACAAATTAGGATCTGGGGTAGGATAGGAAACAATAAAGACTAGCTAAAAAAAGAGCCAAGAAAATCAAAATTTTAAGATTCTTAATTTTTTTGTCTTAAAGTTACAGTTAAATATAATTTTAAATTTTCAATTTTCTTATCTCTTTTTTACCTTTTTATTTTTTCTATTCTACTTTAGGTCTCTATTGTGGGGAAAGCTAAATAAATACCTAAAACTGAAAGCTTCTGTTCATCTTGTACGGTATATTATCACAAGGCTATTTCTTCATACATATTAACCACTTATATTTAAGCAAAGTTAATCCATTCCCAAAACTAAATTACAGAAAATCTTTTCTACATCTCTCACATCCAACCTAGAGAAGTAAGAATTCTTTTAAAATGCCCTAGATTTTTCATTTTTACTGTGATTTCAATAATCCAGACCACCAGTAATTAACTTAAAAGAACTTCCTAGATCCTTAAGCCTCTAGGTGCTCTTCCAAGTTTCTTATGTCACCAGTTTTATCATTGTCCTGCTCTAAATCCCACCTCCAACATCTACAGCATAAAATCTAAATTTTTCACCCTGTACTGAAGAACCTATAAAATTTGCTCCACACACACCATAATCCAACTGCAGTCATTTACCTGTCAATATATGACAAACAATTGAGATTAGTATTTACTTTATTTTGTACAATGCTTTTGGTTCCTAAAATGCTTCCAGTATATTTTTTGACACTTATGCCAATCCTGTAAAGTAGTATTAGAACTAAGACTCCTAGGAATTTGTGATTTTTCCAAAGTCACATAGCTAATAGAAGGAAAAAACAGTAGCTATTGTTCACTGAATGCTTATAAAGTGCCAAGTGTCATCCCCTGAAGGATGTATAATTATTGCCTATTTATATAAGTAAAATACAGAAGTTCTAATGGAATCATAAGTCTTTTAAGTACTTAGTGCTCAGCACATAGCAAGTATTTAAACATTCATCTTTAAAAGACCCCATATACTACTAATATATAACCCTACTCCTAGTCTCCTTATTCCAGGTAGCAAATAAATGAAGTAGATTTCCACTTCAATATAAAACTAGATCCCACTGATGTATTTCCAGTAGATTTTCTTTACTACCTCTCCCACACAGTCAGTAGCATAAAATTCTTTGTTTTCATGTGGTATGATAAAAACTACAGTGAATATTTACATTACAGTAAAAGATGCATTGCTATTAATCCCCTTCAAAACACTTCCCCTTTAGGGCAGGGGGTTTAGCTCAGTAGCATAAGTGCCTGGTTGGCAAATGCAAGGTCCTGAGCTCAATCCCCAGTACCAAAAAAAAAAAAAAACACCATTTCCCCTCACTTCAAACACACTTATCCCATCATTCTTGCCACTTCCTAAGATACTTCCGGAGGACCTCTTTTGTGGATATCAACAGTTGAACTGTCATGGCTGCCTTGATATCCTGATTTGATTCAAAATGTTTACCTTTTTTAGTCATTTTGACTTTGGGAAGAGTCAGAAAGTATACAGTGCCAGGTCCAGGGAATAAGGTGAACAAGGACACACCATTGACGTTTTTATTAGCTTGTTTTTCTCTTAGAGAGCCCTCAGCAACAGCAATCACCATATTTTTGACCACTAGTCATAAAGACACTTATGAAAGGGGACTTCCAAAACTGCTTCACAAACTGGCAAGAGCAAGGGGACAAGTGCATTTGAACTGAAGAGAAAGTATTTTAAGAGAGATTAATGGCAATGTGCCTTTTAGTATAATGGCTTTATAAAATTTAAACATTTATTATATTATTTTGATCACCCCTTGCACACCCTAAAACATTTTTCCATCTCCCTGCTATTTAAATGCTATTTAATTTTTGATGTTGAGACTGGGAAGACCCAACAAGAAGCCAACTAGCTAGCCTATCTGGTAAACTGCACAAGTTCTAGGAAGAGAAAAGTGAGTGCCTCCTGAGAATTGGCCACACTAGGACTAGGAGGACCCAACAAGAAGCCAATTAGACAGCCTTTCTAGTGAGCTGTGCAAGCTGTGAGGGTTCCAGGAAGAGAAAAGTCAGATAGCACCTACTGTGAGCCTCTTGGCGCTATCAAACACCTCCTCCACATAGCCTCCTCCCCAAGCAGCCTGTTCAGAGGACAAGCTGAGTTCATAGCAACTAAGGTACACAAAGCAACTAAATGCTTACATTGTTTGGTTGATTTTGCAGGCCTGGGGCCCAGGTCTGAGCATCTCTTGGGAAGATGACAGCATGCAATATAGCAAATATGGGGGATTTCCTTCTATCTTGTCTTTGAAATCCAATATTGTTCTCACTGTTTTGCTTTGTTCTGATTAATTGTTTTGCTTTATTCAATATTCTGTTTTGATTGGTTTTATTCTGTTTTGGTTTGATTTGATTTTACTATACCTGATGGTTTGGTTTGATTTTACTATACCTGATGGAATGGATAACTATTGTGAAGGTAACAAGATCTACTATGTTAGCTATTGTTTTCCTAGTATCCTGCTTTGAAGTTCCGTACCAATTTTGCTGCTTTGTTTTGGTTGGCTTTGTTCTGTTTTGTTTTGTTGGATTTTACTATCTTTAAAATAAAAATAAATAAATCAAATGCTACCTAATTTTCTAACCCAAATAAGTGAGAGAGAAGTGGCCCTCACAGCTAGTAAGTGGTATTATTCTATCAAACAGAATTTCATAATTCACCAACATCAGATAAGGTCCTACAACCATGATGGAAATCAGGGAAAACCAGCTAGCATGGAATAAATTCTGACAAGCAAAAACCAGGACTCTACAAACCACACACACACAAATCCCAGCAAATCTAAATGATGGTGTATTTTCAGCAATTCCAGTTTATTCTTATTTACTTGGCAGGGAAGATTTATTAAGATAGCCAGTGACAGTATTACCACATATTGACAACATCCACTCCAGAGCAAATCTCCACTACCTTCCTCTAATCCTCCCTAAAATAACCAAACAAAAGTCCAATTCTCTGTCTGTGTAGCACCATCTTACTGATGTAGCACCATCTTACCTAGGTTAAGTGGCTTCAGGTTGGACCCTTGGTTGAAGCCTTTGCTCTGGTGAACCACTATGTTGGCTGGACTTAGGACGCCCTTGGCTCCCTATAACTATAAATATGTCTGTGTCTTTATTCTCACCATGGATTGCACTGAAAGTGGTAGACTGGAATTACTTTGCTAGAATTTCAATAACTTTTCCACGGGACTACAAATATAACCTTCTTGGAATGTGACAAGGATCGGGAGGAGCTCTCTGTAATGTATATTCATAAGGGACCTAAATTCTAGCTTCATTCAGAATCAGTAAAAGTTCCTTTTGCAGTTCTGAAAATAATACTATTCCTGTTACGGTCAAGAACTGAAGGATATAGAATTTACTGCCATTGCAGACTAACAAAGTTATTCTAACAAATTATTCTACCACAGTTATTTTACCACAGTTGTATGGGTGCTAAAAAATGATATATGATAACACTCATGGCAATAGCAGAGTGTTAGTATGTAAGTCAGATCTCAGAGATACAACCCTTAAAAAGGCAAGGAGACAACTGTGTATGCAATGGATGTGTTACAGGACAAGAAGTCAAATTTTAATAATGAGCATAAGCATGCCCATTCTTTTCTCTGGTGATGTTATTTTTACTGGACATTAAGTAAACATATTCTACAGGGAGTACACATGCTCTATACAATTTTATTACTTTGCTTTGTTCTGATTACATTAGACAGTAAGCAAATCTGTCCTTTGCACTAGAGAAATTATCTTCTAAAGTTGCTCATTATATATTAACATCCCTGAAAAAATATAGTCTTAGACCAAAGACAGTTTTTGTACCTCTGCTTATAAGACATGCATAACATATAAGACCTATGGAGGGCCAACTCCAATAATTACCATGTCTAACAAACATTACAAGAGAAAAGCAAACTTGACATCTCTAAGTCCAATGTTTATCACAAAACACAAGTTTATACGTTATAAATAAGAAAATGTAGAAATCTGACATTTTATGAAAAATGCCTTAGACTAGTTTAATATACCACCAACATTTTTATGAATTTCACTAAGCATTATGAAAATAGAAATCAGCTTTCCCAAAATTAGAAATGGTGGAGGGCGAGGAGAGAGGGAGGTGCATACTATATAAAGATATTAAGCAGTGTGGTGATGGGATACATCAGCATAGAACCTGTCACCAAGAAGCTCAAAGTTTACTGAAGTGTATCTGGAGATAAGTAAGATTAGGAACCACTGAACAAATCAAGTACATAAATATTTTTAAGTTCAAAAATGTTATTTCTAACTAACGGCAGAAAGTAAAGTTATGCAGAAAGTATATCTGTCTGAGGTAGAATTTAGAAAATAAAAGATTACACAGATCATGGAAAGGGAAGGAGAGAACCGGACATTCTATATCAGTGGTGGCAAAGCTATGGCACACGTGTCACAGTGGGCTGTTTTATCATTGAAACCTCTAAAAGGTTTGCCATCACTGATCTAGATCAACATGCCTCTGAATGATCAGCCTTAGAAGCTTATAAAATGCTCCATCTAGTAGAATTAATACTCAAGCCTTGCCCCAAAGACACTGATTCAGAGGTATAGAGTGGTGCCCAAGTATGTGAATTTAAAGTTTCACAAGGAATTTGGATGCATACCACTGATAAAACATTAGAGTCAAATCTCCAAACAACTGATTACTTAGCACTGAATTGCTTTCTTCACTTGAGTATGTATATACAATGAATAGGGAGCTAATGCCTACAACTTATTAATAAGAATTCAAAAGGTGTTGGTTGCTGTGGAATACTACTCAGCCATTCTCACCCACCAAATTAAAAAAAAGAATTCACAGTAAGCATAGCTACTTTGAAATAAAGGACAGTACTGCAGTGCTGAAGCAGGAGTCATGTTGCAACACAGTCAAGGAAACAGGAAGTATACAGTATCTGCTGCTGAAGATCCCTTTTGCAGTTCTGACAAGTATAGAGGTCTTATCTCCCAAGGATTTCCAAAATTCTGCTTTCCTAAGCTTAGACAACCTGAGTCAAGTACTGGTAAGTGATTTTGGGGGAGGTGGGGAGAGGCAGAAAGAAGAGTAAAGAAAAAAGGATGGTAAAAGCAATGCTATTTCATTTCATAGGCAATTCACATGAAGCTTCTCTAATACAGTAATGTATGAATATGAAAGGGACCAAACCATGAGTGTATCTAAGCAAGGGGAAAGAACATATAAAAGGCAAGTAAAGCCCAGGCATGCTTGATACTTGCAAGGCACATAAAGGTGATTGATTACTGTGAATGAGTAATAGAAATAGCTTCCCAAATTTGGAGGCAGGATTGGGGAGAGGTGAGGTAACAGACATAAGATATTATAAATGCTACTAAGGACTTTCACTTTTCTGAATGAGGGAAGAAGCCTTTGGAAAGTTTTGAAGAGAACAGTGACATGACCTAATGTACTCTTTAGAAGAGTTACTGGTTACTATAACACATAGCCTCTGGGGGCACAGAGAGTAAAAGCAATGAGACCAGCTAATGAAAACAGGGTGAATGCCTTTGAATTTTACAGAATGTAGGCAAGAGACAATGCATTGGAAACTTTTCTAGTGAGACTATTAAAAAAAAACTCTGAACAGGGCACCACATTTAGCTCAGTGGCATAAGCACTTGCCTGGTAAGCACAAGGTCATGAGTTCAAGCCCTGGTGGGAAAAAAAAAACTGAATAGAAGGTGCTTTTGGTTATTTGTTTTTAAATCCTCACTCAAAAACCTTCCAGAAAAAAAAAAAAAACAACGAAACACAAAAGGCAATTCATAGTTCCACACTGAAAATAAATGGCTAGCACTCCTAGGAGTTCACTAAGTAAAGATAAAACTATAAAACTTCAAGATATGACATTAACGCAATTAATTTTGCTGTACTACAGACATTACAACAACCATATACCTTAAGAAGTCTATTTGGACATTGTTTCCCCTACCACTAGAATAGTTCATGAAATATATATGTTGGGAAAGGTAGTGAATTGAGGAAATTGGGAAAGTAGGACCGCTTAAAATTAAATAGTATATTTTCTACATGAAAACTACTATAAACAGAGATTTCAATTCCTAATCAAGGTTTTCAAGTTAACCAAAAGTGATTAACATCAGCCTCAAAAAGCAGTGATAAGACAACCATGCTTCTCCATGTTTTTGAAAAGTCCACTACCTCTAAATCAAAGATATGGAAATACAATAGGCTGAACTTAAATTTTACACTTACTAAAAGAAGCCTAAAATGGTTCATCAAAGGTATAACTACTCAAATAGCCCAAGATTAGAAGCCAGGGCTTTGGAAACCTAACATATTGCCATTTTACTGTCTTATAGCCAATGCCTAAAAAAATAAAATTAAAAATCTGGCAATGACATGTTCACTGAACACACTGATTATGGAAAAAAAATTATGTAATAAGTATTTTCTTTAAAAATACAATAATATGAGCTGATCAAACATTAATAACTATAAAATGTTATATAACATATTTAAAACTAAGAATCATTTTTTTCTGGTTAGATTTCAAAAGGGCAGGAGAGGGGATGAGAGCTCAAAAAAAAAAAAAAAAACAAACCTAGAAGTATAACCTCAAAACATTAATAGTTGTTAAGGAGAGAAAAAAAGGTGAGAGTCCCACTAGGTCTAGTGGGACGGTCAAATAGAGGAAAACCTAGGTTACCAAGTGTATATTCTTCTCTATTTTAGTCTTTAATAAGTTTATATACACATGCTACTTATCAATTTATACAAATAAAATGTGTGTGTATGTGTGGTGCTGGAGATCAAACCCAAAGCCTTATAATATGCTAAGCAAGTACACTAACACTGAGCTATATCCCTAGTCAAAACAAATATTATTTGACCACTCCAAAAATCACTCAGCTCCTTTCTAATAAATATACAGTTACACAGTCATTCTGGGCTACTACTGAAAACATCATCAGAACTTGTACAAGTTTTACAACTCAAACTATTCAGGGGATATATATTAAAATGTTGAGTCAAAGGTTGCAAGTCTCAAAAAGTCAGTCTCCTTTTATTTTAATTTCCAAACTACTTTCTTTTTCTTTTCTTTTTTTTGGGTACCGGAGATCGAACTCACGACCGTGCACTTGCAAGGCAGATGCTTATGCTGCAGTTAAATCCCCACACCCCCCAAACTATTTTCATAAAGCAAATTTCCTCAGTTTAATTGGATAAGGAAAAAAACAGAGAAAAAAATTGCTATTATCTAATAGTAACAGACATAACAGCAACATAGTTATTTACCTATAATAAAAAAGAATTTGAAAAATCACCCTTTAATAATTCACTGCAGGACATAGAAGACTGCAAAAATATTAGTGGGTATGTTAAATGTCAAAAACAGCAGATTTAGTATTTTTGTAAATTCAGAATATCTCAAGTGTATTAATAATATACCCAATACAATCCCCTCTTCCCCCTCAAAAAATTAAATTTGCCAATGAAATTGACTTTACTCTTCCCTCAGATGGGCATTTACCTAGATTTGGTCTAATTGTGCTTTTTCCTAAATTCTAGAACTCACTATAAAGGGTAAAAAATGTCCTATGCCTAGGGGTGAGGGAAAAAAAAAATGACAATTTGAAAAAGTTTGTGGTTTTAATGCAGTGCATGGTGGTACACACTTGTAAACTCAGCACTTTGCAAGGTTGAGGCAGGCAGATCAAGTTCAAACTCAATAGTGAGATCTTACTTCAAAACTAAAAAGGGGCTGAGGATATTCCTCAGTGCAAAGGCCTTGGGTTCAGTCCCTGTTTCTGAAGGAAATAAAAAAATCTGTGGTCCTAACATGAATATTTGAAAGACAATTATCAAGTTAGTATTGTATGCCAGCACCAAAATGAGAAACCAACTCTACAAAAAAAGTAGGTCTATTTTAGCATCAAAACACAAAAAAGAGAAAACACGAAGGCTTAAAAAAGAAAAGCTTTCAAATTCTCAAAATGAAAAACAGAATTTTCAAAAATCAGAAAAAGTTGTGAGATAGAGAAGGGGAGATAAGGAAAGGCACTTGTACCTTACTATTTTTCATAACTTGTTTTTATACATTCATTTAACTTATTCTAATCACCTTTTCTATCCTTTCATCCCCCAACCAAGTGCACACCTTTAGCTTTCTGGTATAATTTTTTTTTTTTTTAATTGGTACCAGGGATCAAACTCACTACAGCATGCTTGCAAGGCAGGCGCTTATGTCACCAGCCCAGCTTTCTAGTATAATTTTTAAATTAACTCATCCTGGGTAAAATTTCAGAAGACTGGAGCCTCAGCAAATAAGTAAACAATCTTATGATTTCTTTTTGTTTGTGCTTTCAGCACTTCAGGAACTCAAAACATTGCTTACAGAAGACATTTCCTGTCCAACACGTGAGAGATGAAAGCAGGAAAAAGTAGCGTGCTTATGAAGGCAAACATTATTAACAAACCTTTGAGAGTCTCACAAATGTAGAATCCTAGTAATTTAAAAATACACATAAAAGAAATGTCAATGATATGGGAGTCAAACGACTGATTTGTCTAAACCAAAAAAAATTTACTTGCAGTCATGAGGTAAGAAGGAAGCCATGATTTAACCCCAAGCTTAACTACAAATATCCGAAGTAGATACAAAGTTTACTTGAATATTCCAAAGTACCTCAGAATTCATCATCTGTTTCATTGTTGGCTATTTTTAATGCTATTAGAGACTGCTTTATTAAAGATGCTAATTCTAAAATCTATTGTTTCTAAATCTAAATGTGCAAGGAGTCACATAAAAGTAAACTCAATATCTAAGACCACCATATTCTTCCCTAACATACAGTCTCAAAGATCCTAGTACTTTATGTAATTTATTCATTACATTGCTTTGCAAGACCTGCAAATCTAAGAGTACAACATAGGAATGATGCATGTAACACCCACACAAACATCATTTTGAGTTAAACTAGATAATCTCAATTTCTACTTTTAAGATTTACTAAATATATATTTATATTACTTTTAAAAATTCAAATTATATTTCATCTCAAAGTTTATTTAAAATGAGACTCTGGGGTCTTTAGATAAATTCAGTATACTGCCTACAATATTTTTAAGGAAAAACTTTAACAGAAATAAAATACAACATAGACAAAAGTTTAAAATATCTTGTTTATACCACTAAAAAACGGATACAATCAAAAGAGTAGGAGGAAAACACAGGAATCCTACTTATTAAAACACATTTTGAACACTAAACAGAATCAACAATTTGGTACATTAAGAAACCAAGAGGTCATGAACTATTCTATACTATGATTAAAACTAAAAATAATATGCTAAAGATAATACAGTAGGTTTGTGGGTGACTATTATCATATTTTCTGATTTATGGCTATATAATTTAAATTAAAAATGGAACATACAAAGCTATTTCCATCTCACTTAACACCTAAAAAGAAAATATGACATGTTGCTAAACTTAACTTAGAAGTGCCATTAGCTAAATCACCTGTGGCTGGGACTGCTAAAATAGAAATGCTAAGTCTATTTAAGGAGTGTGAACACCAAAGGCAAAATTGGAAAGGCAAGTTGGAGAAAACTGATAAGCTATAAACTGAAATAGGGAGATGACTGGCCTGTATGTCAATTAACACTGTTAAAACAATTTGCTGAGCTCACAACTTTGGGCCCAGAACTGTCAATTGCTCTTCAGGAGCTCATCTGGGAGGCACCATTGTTTGTTTGGTGGTCAAAAGCTACCCACAGAGTTAAGAACTTTTATCAGCAAAACAGTAAAGTCCACAAGGCTGGAAATCTAATTTTTGAATGTTCCCTAATGGTGGAGATAAATCAGTTTAACCTTAGATCTGTTGAATAAGGAATAAAAACAGAGGCCAGCTGTTATCCTCATTACTGGCTATACAGGTTCAGAAATAATATCAATCTCCATTAGCAGCCAGGAAACAGGACAGGTTTATATAGGACTGAGGTTAGTGTGAAAACTGTAGTCTAACAATTTAGATAAACAGAAAAAGCTCCCCTTGCCCTGCTAATATTTTCTACACCAAATATTTATTTCACATCTTCACAAAAGAGAATGGAAACTAAGCATAAAAAGACAGATGAGAAATACTATAGATTTCCAAAGACAATGCACAGATCAATAGAGAGTACCAAGGTATTAATACAATGTTTTAGTTAAAAAAAAAAAAAACCCTAAAACACCAGAACTAAGTATGTAGACTGGGCTTAACAACAAATTAGCACATTTTGTTTTTCAAAGAAAGTTCAGTGAAGTCTAAATCAAAATCAAAAGATGGCTTCATTCTGAGAATTAGGGTCCCTACTCATTACAAATTTTCAATCATGGTAACTCAGGTTTTATTGGAGGGAAAGAAAATATATTAGCACAGGTTGATCAGGAAACCCTCCAACTGGGTACCACAAGGTGAGTGATATTTTCTTGCCCTCCAACACTCCTCAACTCACTGATTCGAGTAATTGACAATATCTGGTTATCAGGCTAGTTCTTTCACAGGCAGTTATTCACTAGTTCACTAGGCACTAACCATTGGTAAAATTCAAAGAGCATATTAGATCAATCTCCTAAATAATGACAAACAAGTAGTGGATTCACCTCCTTTTAGAAAGTTTCATGAAATTAACTAAGACTCAATGATAAATAAGTGTAGTAGAAGTATATTACTTAAGATTATCATCTCTGAGGAACTCGATAACACCTTCCACTGAAGTGAAGAGTGATGAAGACTGGACCACTGTAACACCAACATCTGCAGAGAATCACAAAACCAAAACCCATAGCTCTTTAAGAAATCTATTAGAGTAAATGGCAAAAATCACAAGACCTTTCTAGTCTGCTGTGAAAGAGTTCTAGACATATTGTGCAATCTTCCTCCTTCATAAATCATTCAAGCAATTCTTATAACAAGAATGGTCAAGATTTTTTTATAACCAAGATTAAGACTTATTAAGACTTTTTGGATAAACAGGTGCAAACAAATATTTAATAACAACATGACAATTCTTTGAGTTTTTTCATCCAAAATAAATGCATCACAGAAAATAAGGAAAAAGTAAAAGTCACAGGCTCAGTAACTCTTTTTGGTAATAATCTAAACTGATTCTGGGGTTACTTTACAGTTTTTTTGAATTCTTTAAAATGTACCTTCTACAATTTATACAAAAATTAGAAAATTAAGCATGTATACAAATATGTACTTTTTAAAACAAAATGTTTCTGTAAAAATTTAAATTTTTCAATGTAATATTATAAAAATTATTAAAATTGTCAACTGTTAAAAATTATTGTTAGTTAAAAATTAAAAACTATTTAAAATTAAAAGTTAACCAATCTCTACTCTCAAATTACACCATAACAAAAGGATGATCTAATTTAACAGCATGAGTGCTTCTACAGATTTTTACTTCTAGAAAATAAGGCAAAAACTGATCTATTGGATAATTAACTACTGTCTTTTATCTAGTTTAAAAACAAGACAAAATAACTCTTACAACCCAGCACTTCAAAGTTTCTTATTGGATTTTTAGAAAATAAATTTAATTAAATTGTATTGAAAAGAATAATCCTGAGAACTAAAGTATGTGTTACATGAGGTGAATTACACATGCTGTTGAAACTCTTTTCTATTAGTGCATGTCTAAGAGGCAATAAGTATCTATTAGTAAATTAGGAAAGGGTTCCCCTCTTAATTTTATCAGAGTAATTCTTACTTACCCCCTTAGGTCTCAGGTGTTACTTCTCCCACAGGCCTTCCCTAAATCCAAATTATTTGCCCTAATTATCTATTCCTGCTAGCACTATTTACTTCAACTAACAAAGCACTTATATAAAATCTATTATAACTATCTGATCTATAGTGAATGGCATAAATGGGTTTTCAAATATTTGCTAGAAGAAGAGGTCAAAAGCAAAATCAGACTAGCGTAAGAGTGGTAGAAACCAACCCTTCAGATCTACAGTGCTGAGTAACCAGTGAGGGTAGGGGCAGAAGCAGGAAAACCATGGGTAGAAAACCCCTTGGACAAATCTACTCCCTTGTGAAGGAAATAGTGTCTGCAAAACCTCCAAGCATAAACAACCAGGTATCAGTAAAACTGACTGCTGATTCACCACAGTCCATTCACTTTTAAAAGGTACATGCTTGGCTTAAAAACTAGATAAATCAATTTAAGAAAATGGGTTCACATCTTATTTACTTGATTTACAAACTGGGTTAAGGCTCACCTGTCATGGGATCAAAGAGCTGATTAGCTTCTAGGTCTGTGAAAGTACTACTACAGACAGGGCATTTGAAGGAAGCCCGGTTGGTGGAATCTCTCTCATCCGTTTCAATCCTTCTTCTCATGTGGTCTAGTTTATATTTTACCACATTAACAAGAGTACGATAATTGATAAAGTAGTAATTATGGCGAGTAGTTTTCCCATCAGCAGCAGTCTCTACTCTCATTCTGCATTTGATGAACTTGTCTCCTTTTAAATTATTCAAAACTGATCGAAGTTGCTTCCGATCAAACTTGAGTAGCTCCAGCATATCCTCCTCTTTCACACAGGGGTTCCGAATCAAGATATCCAAGGCCAACACATGCTCAATGCCATAGAAACCTCGGATCACATACTTGGCTAACCTCTTCAATGCTGCCGGAACCTCGGTGAGGACATCTGGGTCTGCCATCTTTAGGAGCAAATTTCAACTTTTTGTATACTAAATTCAGAAAAAAAAAAGAAAAGAAAAGAAAAGAAAAAAGATTAGTAGGCATAAGACGATAATTATTTTAAATCTAGAATAATTAATGTGTTACTATTAGCTAGTAGCTACCATTATTTTCGGAGAGCCAAAAGGTATGCAAACATTGTTTTAACACTTCTAAAACCTAAATATTTTACAAGGAAGAACAGGGTTTTCTTCTATAGTGCACAAAAGATTAAACCTAAAAACTGAATATTTCTTATATGGTAACTTTCATGACTAACAGTGTGCCTGACTCAAAAAATGCCTTGTTATTTATAACACTGACATACCAAGTGCACTTCAGGAAAGAGAAACACAAAAATATATTTTTGTTTGTTTGTTTCCAGTACTGGAGATTGAATCCAGGACCTTCACACTGAACTATATTCCCAGGCCCCCTTTTTAAAAATTTTTTTACTTTGGGACAGAGTCTCACTAGTTGCTAAATTGCACAGGCTGGTTTCAAACTTGCAATCCACCTGCCTCAGCCTCCCACAGTGCTTGAGATTATAGACTTATACTACCAGGTCTGGCAACAATTCTTAATGTTCTCTATGAACACTGAAGATTTCCTGAGAAACCCAACAGTTTACACATCTTTAAACTGTTTGTTTCCTTTCCTGAGTAAAATTTTTCTGCTGAGACTCTATGATGTTTTAAAGGGTCATGCTTTCACAATAAAATCACAACAATCAATAAACCATAAGTAATCGCCAGTTGGGATTCTGACAAAATCATTAACTGCTGTAAATCTGAAAGACATTAACACTTAGATCCAGACAGTTTTACCAACCTTGAAAAGTTAAACCTCATAATTAAGTAAACACAATCTAAAGGTGGCACAGGGGTGGTGGTAATAGTCCAAACTAGCTTTAAATACTGGATTCCTTAAAGAATGAAGTAGAAGCTATGCATGCCTAACTTCCAGGGCATGGTCCAAAAGCTGTCCTTGCAAAGCTCAAACTGATGTGGTTTGCAAAGTACAAACGGTCAGGCTATCCAGACTACATCTGGAAATCTCCCTAAGAGTAGAGAAATTTTTAAGAATACCCCCACTGAACTACATCAATGAAGAATAATATTCTTTCATTAAAACTAGTTTCAACTGGACCTTTTATTTGAAATCAGTAGTTACAATATCAGATTTAATGCTCCTTTCTATAAGAAATATTTTTATAAATACTGTACTATACCATAAAGAAATTCCGATATAACCAAGTTATGCACATATTTTGGGTTTAAAAAGACATATATACAACACACACATATAGTCTACACACATGCATTGTCTACCTGCAATAAAGGAAACAAAAGGAAAGTCAGTTACAACAAAATATACACTTTGTTTATAAATACTCAGGTGTAACTATATACAGGAAGAGATAACAAAGTAACACCCTGATCAAAACTAGCATCCTAAATGGCTTCTGTCACCCCATGCATTAAGGCTATCAATATTCAATACTAAAAGAACCACTGCATGCATACTACTGAGCCCATTTTGCTCTCCTGTTTCAGTTAGTCTACACAGTCTACTTAAACTCAGATTTGGTTTTTTGTTTGGCACATTCACCTGTCAGCAGAATACAATACATGGCTTCATAAACATCCAAAAACCAAATAATAAAAAACATATGTCAATGTAATCTACATTTTCACTATTATATCCTACTGTTGTTTTTCCCCTCCTTTTCCAACATAGCCAATGTATTAGATCAATGGTTCTCAACCCCAGCTGTATAGCAGACTCATCTGTGGAGCATCTAATACCAATCCTGGTTCCTATTCTCAGTTTTGTTTTGGCTGGTCTGGGAGGGCCACATAAGGCATTATACTAATTTTAAAAGCTTTCTTAGATGACTAATATGAAGCAACAGTCTTGACCACTGCTCTACACAATCTTTGTCCCTAGCTTTTATATATCTTGCCAATGCTTATCATGCCTGGAGAGGTTCCTCAGTCATTTAATTGTTCAGCCTGTGCCTAAAACACCTTAGGAAGCTCTGAAGATTAGAGCAAGGGAGTGATACAAGGACTGTGCAATCCAAACATCTAGGGTTTTGAATCCCAGTTCCACTTTTTCTTAGGGAGGAGGTGGGTAGTACTGGGGATTGAACCCAAGGCCTTTGCACTAAGCTACATACCTTATTTTGAGTCAGGGTCTTGCTAAGCCATTTCTTATACTGTGACCCCAGAAAATCCTCAGCCTCAACTTCTGCATATATAAAAATAAACAGTGTCTTCTTCATACAGGTGATACATGGACTAACTTCCAGACTCTGTAACCCAGAAAAAAAAGTACTACAGAGATAGGTAACACTTGTAGAGTACTTTTGGAAGAAATGAGGCATTCACTCTTAGAAGTCTATCTTTGTATAAATAACATATATTCCTCTGAAAATGCCTAGTAAGTAACTGGACCTCAGGAACAAGGTCAAGCTGTACTACCTGTTTAAAAATCTCTGCATTTTGAAATTCTTTCTCTGATCACTGTCTTTGTATCTCCTCTACTACCATCCTTTCCCCACTCATGCTGAATCTCCTTATTCATTCTCTAGATTTCTTAACTTACTTTGGGCAGAAGTCTAAAAGGTAGGAAAATGCACCTGGTTTCATCCAAAGACTGTTTTGAATATTATATGAATTCACTGTCAATATTAAAAATCATGAGTTTGCATAATGTTCAACTTCTAAGAGGTCCTTTTGAAAACTAGAAATAGCAATTAACTGGGAAGGAACTTGGCTGGTTACTGGAGATCTGAGTGTGTGATCTGTAATAGTCTTCATTTCTTCCTTTTTTTGTACAGGGTCTTGCTATGCAGTTCGGGCTAGCCTTGAGTCCAACTCATGGGGATCCTCCTGCCTCAGCCTCTTGAGTACTGGGATTACAGGCCTATGCCCCCATGCCTAGCCTTATTTCCTTTTTTACTTTTATGTCTATCAGGCACCATCCAAACTCAACTACCTGCTTACCCACTCCAGACCAACTTGTACCCTAATCATACAAATATGAGGCACAGAGTTAGAGGAATAAAGATGAAACGAATAAAGTTCTGCTCCTGTCACACCGATACTCAGAGACATCAGCATACTCTCAACTGCATGAGTCAAATATGCATTCCCTTTGCTTCCGAAGCAAGGTCCAAGCTCCTTTTTTCAATACAGCCTTCAAATTTCAAGTGACATTTCTTCAGAGGCCTTTCCTCCCTGGTAGCATACGTTCCTACCCTATTTTCCATTCTTGTACTTTCTCCATACCTATCTTTAAGACCTGCGCTTTCTTGTTCACCAAAGAACCACGTGCATCTGGCACTGCTAGTCAAGTAGTTACAAAAATTTTTCGATACATCTCCCAGCCACGTGTTCCTCCAACATTCCTATCCTGACAATTTCCCCATTCATTTGCTCCACTCCTGCTTCTCTAACAGAAAAAGCCACTCTCTTTTTAAAGGTATTGTGGTTTTAAGCAGGAGGTAATCGAATCAAATTTGTGATTTTAAAAAAAAAAATCACGCTGACTGCGGGGAGAATAAAAAGAAAAGGAGCGGATACAAGGCGCTCAATTATCGAATCAAATTTGTAATTAAAAAAAATCACGCTGACTGCGGGGAGAAGAAAAAGAAAAGTAACGGATACAAGGCGCTCAATTCGATTATTCCAGTATATTATTATTTTAATTCTGGACGCGCCTCATTCTATACATTTGGCTGCAGTTTTCTGTTACACTACAAAATATTTTTCACAGCACGCTCCACCTTCATTCATAAAAAGCTGCACAAACCACGACGTCCGAGCTGAGATCAGTAGTGTGCAGTTCTCCCACTACAGACCCCGAGACCACGAGCTCCCTCAGTCTCTCTCAGATGGGTCCAGGGTCATGCCAGGCGCAGCCAATTTGTCCTACCCGAGGTCGCACCCGGGCCGCTCCGAGGTCAAGGATTCTTTGGCGGACCAAGGCAAGAGGTGGCTAGACAGATGGGAGTAAGGAAAGAGGAGCGAAAAAGAGAAACCAAGAAATACGACGACAGGCCAAGGAACTGGTAACAAGGGGTAAGATTTACCGAAGTTTACCGAAGCGAATCCAGCAACACTCCCCCCATACAGCTTCCCTCAGAAGCTCAATTACCGGTTTAGAGGAGCCCACGCCACTCCCGCGACAAAGAATACGCCTTATTCCTGCGACCCGCTTTGGAAACCACCCTTTCCCTTTAACCTGAGGGACCAATCAGCACAGTGAAGGCTTCAATCAAAATGGTCAAACTTCGAGTGGCCAATGAAATTGAAGGCTTGGCTCTCCATGCCGCTCTCTGATTGGTCTTGAATCCCGGAACAGGCGTTAACCTCGAGGAGGCAATGGCAAGATGGCGTCCCTGGATCGGGTAAAGGTATTAGTGTTGGGAGACTCCGGTGAGTTACCTAATCCATCTCTGGGGCTCTTGACATTTTTAAGTTAGCCAACACCCCCGCACCTTTCACTTTCTCCTACCAGCTTCCAGGCTCTTTAGGCCATAACTGAAGAGGCCTAAAGACTACACTTCCCAGAGGACTTTGTTCCGTTTGACAAGTGCCTTGTTGTGCTGATAGGAGGCGCAGAGCACTGACCTTTTTTTAGCCTTCACTGGCTTGCACGTCCATGTGACGGATGACCCCAACCTAGAGTATATTGTCATTTGCTTTAAAAGTGTGCGGGCTTTGAGTATGCTTTGAGCTCCGTCGTAAGCATGCAGAAGTTAGTAGAACTGTGCCTTTCGAGAGATTTTGTTCCTTAAATCAACTAAGAGTGGCGTATGCAGGCGCTTTGCATATGTTAACGAATTTAATTCCGAGATCAGGCCCATAAAGCTATTTTACAGATAAGAAAAGTGAGGTGGTGAGATGCGAATAACAAAATTAGTTTGAACCAGGTTCCACTCACTTAAATATTAAGCTGTTTTATGCAATGAAATGTTAATTGGTGATCCTTGCTTTCCTTGTTCTCGTTAAATCAATTATGTACTACATTGTAGAGAAAAGAGAAATTAAGATAAGGGCCACTTTGTGACGCAACTGAAGCGCAATTTAACGTTAATTTTTTTCGCATCTTGGACACTTGTGAACTACAGTTGAAGTTTGTATTTCCCCTTCCATATCATGGCCCTTTTCTTTTCCCACCAGCACCTCCAGTCAAGTTCTCCTTTAGAACCTGAATAAATGATAACCATGCATTTTATTCAGGAGTTTTCTGGAGTTGACCTATGGATTTGTCCTGTCACCAAAGATACTGTGCCAGGTGTTGGAGGTAAAGAAAACATATCCCAAAAAGTTTAAAACTTAGCCTTAAAGAAAATGTATAGAATTGAAATGGGGAAAGAAAAGTTAAGGACTTTCCATGTTGTTCAAGTTTATTTGCATTACAAAGTATCTTACAATAAGCATTTAATACGCAAAGATTTGCATTATGAAATTCTGTGAGCAAAATCCCAGTTTAGATTACCTTCACTTTTTCCACCATGTAGCTAAAGTCAATTTAATATAATCACTCAGTTTTACAGGTGAACAAAGACGTGGCAAAAGTAGTACCAAGTACAATTTAAAACTAGAATTCAGAGTTAACACAGTTTTTCATGATATATAGACTAGATGGGCATTTTGATTCCATTTTCTATTGTATCTAACAACCACAAGACTATAGGAACTAGTTGACTTATGTATTTGAACAGGGACTATATTAGGTTCGAGGGTTATAACTGTAGAATCAAGCTGGGCAAAGTGATACAAGCCTGTAATCCCAGTACTCTTGGAGCCAAAGCAGGAGGATTATAAATTCGAGCTCAGCCTGTCTCAAAATAAAAAATAAAAAAGGGCTAGTGATAGCTCAGTGCAAAGGTCCTGTGTTCAATCCCTGGGGGAAAAAACTGTAGAATCAATACATTATATTAACTGATAGAAATGATGGCTGTACTAAATAGGGAAAAGTGTCCAATTAGCTCCACCCCATTATGCTTTAGTTGTAAAACAAGATGTAGCTGTGCCCACCAGGAAAATGATCTTACTGCACATTCACTATTAGGCTATATGTACAAGTCAATTATAGTCTTGTTAGCAGTTTCCTTTTAACAGTGATTTGCTTTTTGACAGATTAAAACAGTTTTTACACTTAAATTACAAAGTTTGTTTTTGAAGAAAGATATTTCTGTTTTGAAATTTTGAGGCTTTTACAAATATGGGGAACTTCAAAGCTCAGGGATGTCTAAGGACACCTGAGGATGTGAGCTCACTTTTCTACCACAGGTGCACAGCAAGATACACTATGTAACCATGATTTAGCACAGGTAACATGCATGTACTGGTTACAGCACTGTGTAAGAATGTAAATATTTGATAACAACCTGTATAAGAATTACACAGTAAAGATGCAGGCAGCTCTTGTGCTGCCTGCTGTTGTTGCTGATGTCTTGCACATGTGTATTCTTTAACCATGGGACCTTACCCTCAAAAATCTTCATTGGGCCCCCTGAGCAGGCCAACAACAAATATATAAAGCAAAGTGATTTAAAGGGTTTTTCTGTATGCTAAAGATATATTTGATAATTCAGTGAAGAATTCAAAAAGTCTCACTAACATACACATACTGTTTTGTCTTTATTCTTTCAGATATTAGGAATGACCTTAACATTAGCAGCACCTGTATTTGCAGCTGACATTCATTTGATTATGTTGGGCCTTTTTCCCAAAGCAATTCAAGGATAGTCTTTTGATCTATTTTAGTTCAAAAGGTAAAAATAGAATCAGACCCCCCCAAAAAAAATTCTTAAAGAAATAGTCACTCTTTCCTAGCATTTCAACTGTTTCATCCAGTGTTAGCTAAAAGTTATCTCCCAAAACAGTTAATTCATGAAGACCTATATTGCATAACTGCATGAAGGTATTTATCCAGCCAACCAGGGTTGTGGTGGTACTCACCTGTTATCCCAGCACTCAGGAGGCTGAGGGAGGAGGTTTACCTCAACTTCAATGCCAGCCTATATTACAGACTAAGACTCTGTCTCAAAAAACTGAAAAAAAAAAAAAATTACCCAGACAAAATTAAAGTGTGGCTAGAGCCTGGTATCAGGCTGATAACTAAATACTCTTAACATAAACTTTTCTGCAAATACAAAGTTCACTGTATCATACAGATTATAGATATCAGATGCAATGCAGTAAGTACAAAAACAAATTTGACTCCTTAGAAATCTTAATTGTATGTGAAAAATAGGAATAATAGAGAAATTTGGAACATTTTGGATTCAATTATATGTGATGGTTAATGTTTTTAATATAAAATGTCACATAAATTGATAATACTGACATGCAGGAGATAAATAGGCAGAGCACATGGACAGAGAATTCATAAGAGGAGTGACAGTTGGTTTCAAAATTATTGTAATGTAAAACTTTACCAAAAAGTGAAGAAGTGCAGACTAAAGCAAGATGTCACTTTTTTTTTCTTACCAAATCAGCAAAGAAAAAAAAAAGATACTGTTGGAGATACAAGTTTCTATGGAGGCTCATGTGTATAACTGGTGACAGTATAACCAGATGAAAATTGCTTGTCAATATCAAGAACTTTAAATTTTTTCTTTCACATTTTAAAATTTACTTCTGGTAAGATATACTAAAGAAATAATTTTAAATAATTTTTTTAACAAGTGAAAGCTTTCCTTTGCCTAATAAAAATTTCAAAATACCCTAAATAGTTAATAATGGAGACTAATAAATTATTTGTCTATTTTCTGAACCACCAGAAAATAATTAAAATTTTTATGAAAATTCTACGTTAACACGTAAACTGTTGGTCACTAAATAAATACAAATTAAGATCCCTTTTTCTGAGTACTAAAGCTAAAAAAAAATGAATAAAGTCCAGCCTCAACTCTCCAGGAATTAAACAGAATAAATAAAAGGAATAAACAAATGAGGGTATTAATGTGTTTAAAGTGCTCAGTAGGCAAATGTACAGGAGAGGCCTAGAGGATGGTGTTCTTACTTTACCCGTATGAAGTCAGAAAATACTTTAGAATCTTGAATTGACAGGCCTGTGTGGGAGGAGAGATGGAGTAAGGATGGGTATTATATTACAGGTAGCATAAATTGTTGTCAACAGAAGCTTGTGTTGTTTTTATTGGTTTTAAGCATGCCATATATGTAGTCATAATAACCATATGCTTATAGAAATCCCTTCTTAAGGAATTAAATAAACCTTCTGATTTACAGTAATGGTCTTCCAGTATTTTTTTCTAGTATTTTCTAGGTTGTCTGTAATATAATTTTTTATAGTAGGAAGTAATTTTGATGATTTCATATATAATAATGCATACAGAGGGCTGGGGATTTATCTCAGTAGCTTAAGCACCTGCATGGCAAGTGTGCAATGGTAAGTTTGAGCTCTGGTACAAAAAAAAAAAATGCATACAGAGATTAGTGACTTTTTTTTACACAGCTAGTGATACCAACTGTGCTTATGATAATGAGATCCCAAAGTGATGTGAAAGAAGTGACCTAAGCTCAAATATAAAGGGAGATAAAGTGTTGCCTCAAAGTAAAAGGCCCATCTTGTAGAAAAAGAATGTAAAATTATTCTTTTTATCCAAAGGCCAAGTTGTTAGCTGCTCTTTTAATAAATCACTAAATGGGAGAAGTGGAGTGTCTGACTATGATGAGTCCTGTCACAGACAGCATTGAAGTGCAATGGAGCAGTTTTGTGGAAGGGATGTCTGTGTAGATATGCAGGATGGAGGGATATCTTAACCAGTAAGATTAGTTGATTCTGTGATTATAAAATACATTAAACAGATTAAATCATTGAAAAGAAACAGGATTAGTTAATATAAAATGACCTTAGACTAGTATTTCTCCAAGCAAGGCCCCTGGTATAGGAACGTAAGAATCACCAGAGGACACACTAAAAGTACAAAATCTTAGATCCCCATAACAAATCTGCTAAGTCAGAAAGTTTCGGGGCAGGATGCAGCATTCCTATTTTAAGAAGTCCTCATTCTGATGCTAATTTGAAAGAATCACTGCTCTTAACCATCTTCCCTTTATTCAGTGAAGCTTTTATTTTTGGCATGGTATGAGCAGCCTTTAAACAACCATGCTTTAAATATCATTATTCCTACATAGTCTTATGTTCACCATAATAAATTTCAGTGTTTCTTTTATTTTTTTCAGTGTTTCTTTTATATGATTTGAATTCTTATTTCCTTTATAGGTGTTGGGAAATCTTCACTAGTTCATCTTCTGTGCCAGAATCAAGTGCTGGGAAATCCATCGTGGACTGTGGGCTGTTCAGTGGATGTTAGAGTATGTGTCTCATATGTTTTAGTTTTTTAGTAGTCATATTAAAGATAATTATTTCAAACTACATGATCAAATTATAGTACTATAGTCAAGATTAAGTAATGACAATTAGCATTTATTAAGTGCCTACTATATGCCAGATACAAATGGTTTACACATTTAAGCTTAAACTTTTTTAAACTATGATTTACAGTTACAAAAGCTAAGACATAGGAAAGTAACTTGGCCACATTCACTCAGTTTATGAAAAGCAAAGTCAACAGTTAAACCTAGTTAGTCTAGTTACACAGACTTCTGTTTTAATCACTGTGCTGTATACAGTATCAGTTTACTTAACCTGCTCTGTAAATATTTGTGCCTAAGCCTATGCCACTAAGGCTGTCAACTTCTGGCCAGAAATGTAAATACCAAAGCTTCTGGAACCACATCCCTAGGTCATTTGTTCCATCTTCCATTTAGGAAATGGGTGCAGTTTCCACTGAAACAAGTATCTTCACAGATAAATTGTTGGTTTTGCTATTCTTGGTAGTTCTGATCAAACCTATCATCTGCTGGCACATCTTTCACCTTTGATTTAAGAAATAAATGGGGAAAAAATGGTCATTAACTACATTGAGAGTTGTTTTCCTCCCACTCTGAAGCTGTTATTTAATAGGCTCTAGCTTTTAAAATAGGCTTTTAACTTTTAAAACAATTTCTTCTCTAGTTGCTTGCAAAATTTTGCTTTTTAAAATTATTTTATTTTATTTTTATTTTGAGGAGAATAAAACCAAACAAAACAGAGTAGAGTCGATCAAAACAAAATAATGAACATGGTACATGACTTCAAGATAAAAGCTAATCAATAATGGCTACCATAATGCCTCTTGTTATCTTTAAAATAACTGCCCGTAACATCAGGCATAATAAAGTCAAACAAAATAGTACAGAATAAAACCAGTAAAAACAAAATAATGGAAGCAATGCAGGGCTTCAAAATAAGATAATATTAAAATAACAGTGGCTACCATAATGCCTCTTGTTATCTTCAAAGTAGCTGCCTATACCAGCAGACATAATACAATCAAACAAAACAAAACAGAATAAAATCAATCAAAACAAAACAATGAAAGCTATACAGGGCTTCAAAACAAGACAATAGAAAATCAATAATGGCTACCATAATATATCTTGTTATTTTTGAAATAGCTATCCATACCATCAAATATAATAAAATTAGACAAAACAAAACAATAAAACCAAACTAAATAGAACAATGAAAATGAGTTTCAAATCACAATAATAGAGAAAAATGGCCATTACCTTCCCTTTTTAGACACTTCCTCCCCTTTCACTTTCACAATATGTATTGTGCATTTTGGATCCCACTAACTCCTTTAGTTTTTTATACTAAGGAGACAACACAATATTCACCTATGTGACTCTGAACCATTTCATCCATAAGCATGATCTCAGGTTGTATCCATTTACCTACAAGAGCCTTGAGGTTATCTTTATAGCTGAATAGCTTTCCATTGTATAAAAGTGCCAAGACTTATTTATCAACTCTGCAGCTGATGGGCAAGCCACTCTCACTTCTTTCTGGTTCCCTGTCACATAGAGTCATTCTCTCTTTTGACTCTCAGTCTATGAACCCCCTTTTGAGTTAAATGTGTTTCTTGTATAAAGTATATTGACGAATCCTGTCTCCTGATCCACTCTGTCTGTTTCTTTTTATTGGTGAATTGAGGCCCTCTACATTAATGGTTGTGACCTACATGCACTGACTCGTCTCTGCCATGCTAGTTTCCTGCCATTGGCTGCCTACTTTTCCTCTCCATTCAGTTGTCTGCCCCATAGTTTTGCAGGGTACATCAATCTGGGTTAGAAGTTGTTTTCTTTTAAGACTTGAAATACTTCACTCCAAGCAGTTGGCTTGATGATTGAGAAGTCTATTGTAATTCTGATGGATTTTCCTTTATAGGTGATCTGTTTCTTTTCTCTAACAGCTTTGAATATTCTGTTCTTGTGTTGAATTTCTGGGATCTTGATTAATGTCTGGGTGTAGATTTATTTGCATTATGGCTAGCTGGAGTCCTATTTGCCTCACTAATCTGAGTGTCACTTCCTTTTCCCATGCTTGGGAAGTTTTATGGTATTATTTCTGTAAATAGACTTTTAATGTCATTTGTGTTGATGTCTGCTTTTTCACTCATACCTGTTATTCTTAAGTTACGTTTCTTTGTGTTGTCTTGCAGCCATTGAATTGTTATTTGTTATTTTTAATACATCTTTTCTTTCGTGATCACAAGCTGCAAACTTGTCTTCAAGTTTATCTATCTTTGGTTTCTTTCATATGGTTTTTCCAGCTTTCAATGGAGTTCTTAATTTCCTGGATATCTCTTTGAATCTATTTCATGTATTCTAAATCTTTTTTATATTATTCATTCAAGGTTTCCCTCATTTTCCTATGCTTCTCTATTTTTTTTATGTGTGTATTCTTTAGAGGTGCTTAGCAATTCCTTTATTACATTTCTCCTTTCTTCTTTTTTTTTTTTTTTTTTGTACCGGGGGTTGAACTCACCACCTCATCCTTGTGGGGCAGGCACTTATGCCACTGAGCTAAACCCCCAACCTTCATTTCTTCTTTCATCTGAGATAGTATTTCTGTTTTAATTTCTTTAGCTTCATGAAGTTGTTTCTTTACTTCAGTTGCCATCACTTAAGAAATTTCAGGTGTGCCATTCCAAGTCTCTTCCATGTTTATATCTCCTGGACTTGCTCTGCTTGGATTGGAGGCCAGAAACTGCCTTTTCCTTCTTTGTCTTGACATATTCCCGGATTATTCAGGATAAGTGGGTAGTGGGGTCACAAGCATTTCCCTCACTGGCTACAATTTCTCTGAAGCAAGACTGTTTGGTTCTTCTAGGCAGTGCTGTCTACTGGTATCTGATGGTGGCCACTGGGTATGCTGGGGCTGTCTGCTGTTTTTCCCAGCCTGCACTGGATCCCAGATAGCTGGTGGAGTGTGCGTGGGGCCAGGGCCAGCCACTGCCTCTGGACTGAGCCTGTCACTGACAGGAAGCCCCAAGGATAGCTGTTGGAGTACATAGGGGCATGGGGCTGGCCACTGCCTGCAGACCTGGGCTGGGCACCGATAGGGAACCTCCTCAATGGCTGCTGGAATGGGTACAGAGGCAGGGCTCAGTCCGAGCAGTTTCCACCATTCTGTACCCTGTTAGGAGCTGCTGGAGGAAGCTGGCAGCAGTTCTGGTTCTGGGCTTGTCCGGCCCAGCTCCCAGCCAATCGCTCTCTCCCGAGGGAGGACCAAGTCCCCTGCACTCAGCACCAGCCAGTGCAGTCCTCACATCCACCACTCCCCACCACTGCCGCATCTCTTTGCAGAGGTCTCTGGGGTTGCCAGGCACCACTGTCACCATGAAGGTGCATGCCCAGGTTCCAACAACTACTTTCTTTTTAAATTTTTTTTTTTTTTTTTTTTGTACCGGGGATCAAACTCATGACCTTGCGCTTGCCAGGCAGGCGCTTGTGCCACTTTGCCACTCCAACAACTCCTTTCACTCAGTGAGTCTGGCTCCAGATGAAGGCTCCACCAGCTACCACCTTCTTTGTTTTTCTTTTTACTCTTCTAGTGGGTACCAATTCTCACGTTAGATTCTTCCTGCATCCAGGACACCCACTTCCTTCATTATTGTCTTCCCCACAATGCTATATTCCAGCATCTGGACTGTGTCTCTCAGAGAAGCTGTTTACTCTGCTGCTTACTGTTCCGTCATCTTCCTGGAAGTCTTTTTTTTGTTTTTTTGGGTTTTTTTTTAATGTTCTGCAATTATGCTATGTCTAGTATAGATTACTTTTTCTTTATCATCCTATTGAGAAATTATCATGCTTCTCATATCTTCATTTTTAAAAAACTGTAGCCATTATCTGTCTCCCCTCATTTCCTTTTGAATTTCTATTAGATGTCTGTGCTCTTGTATCTTTTAATTGTATTCACATGCTCTATATTCTTTATTTCCCTTTGCTGCATTCTGGATGATGTACTCCTACTCCTGTCTTCTCTCTAGTTAATTAAAAATTTCTTCAGTTATATCTAATCTACTTTTTACTATATCTTCTGTCTTTTGTTTCAAGTAACTGTAATTTTTAATTTCTTTTTTCAGATGTTAAAACTGTTTCAAAATGTATTCATCTTTCATTATACTTTATAATTTTATTGTAATCATCTTTAGTATATCTATTTTTCTTTTTCCTTATCATTTTTTCCTATCATTTTTAGTTCCTGTTTGTGATACATGTTTATATTCTTCATGCATAGTTGATACATGTGCATGACACATCTTAATTCCTTTTTCTATTCCCTTTCCCTACACCTTCTAGCTCTAGCTTCCCATTTAGAAAGTCCTGTCTCCCTACATACTGTTACCTTTATTTTGTTCTTTATTTGTACAAAAGAAACCATGTGATATTTAAAACTTATGTGTCTGACTGATTTCATTAACATTATGGTCTCAAGGTGCATCCGTTTTCCTACAAATGACTCGTTTATCTTTCTTTATGACAGAGCAGTACTCTATTGTGTAAAATACACATTTTCTTTATCCATTCATCTATTGATGGACATATAGATTTAGCTGGGTTAAATGGAATTTCTAGCTTTAGTTTTTTGATGAATCTCCATACTGATTTCCATGATAGTTGTACTAGTTTACATATCCACCTATAATGTAGAAAGGTCTTCTCCCCCTCTCCCTGCCTCATCAGCATTTATTGTTATTTGATTTCTTGACAAGGCCAATCTTTCTGGGATAAGATGGAATCTCCATATAGTTTTGCTTTGCATTTCTCTAATGCCAGCAGTATTGAACAGGAGCAATCCTGGGTAACAAGACCAATGCCAGAGGTATCACAATCCCAGGCTTTAAGCATATTTATTTATAATTTCTTTCAAAAGAAATATTTTTGAGGGAATGGAGGTATATATCCTTATTGTTGTATATGTTCCTGTACTTAATGAAAATGTATCTCATTGTATGTTTTGTAATTTGAAATCATAATTTGAAAATGTTTACATCTTCTGCAGGATTATTTTTCTCTCTCCTGTGGAAGTCCTACCATGTTCCTAAATTCTTCAGTGTTATGAAAGTAGCCCTGTATAATACCTTTTTATTTCTATTGCTGCAGGGACCCCAGGAATTACAAAATTTTTGAAATTTCTCAGTTCAGAGTTTCTGTGCCATCCATGTACCATCCTTGCCTGAGGACCCTGACAGAAAGTTTTTTTCTGCTTCCTTGAGTCTGTGGACAGTTTCTCCAACTGTTTTTTTAACTGACTGGCAGTTCCTCAAGGATCCAGATTTTAAGAAGAAAACTACAATGTACTCTATCAGTCACCCGCATATACTCTTGGTTTAAAAGTTGGAAAATGGGTCTGCTATTCCTGGATGGGCAGTAAAACTGCAGGCACTAGCCCTTGAAGCTCCATCTGAATGTGTCAGTTCCTACTTCTTCCTTCTCTGATTTTTAAGTTATTTCTTCATTTCTGGTATCCAGGGATGTCCTTTTCTTTTTCTTTTCTTAAACTAATTTCTCTCCCCTAGAGCAAAATAAACCTCTCCTCCTTTAATTTGCAGGTGTTGATATTTTGTCCCAGCAGCAGGAAAGCTTGACTAATACAGAAAATCATTACCAGAGAAGCAGAGTAATTACTGTGATTATACTTGAATGCATGGTTCCGAAACTTTGAAACTGTTTTTGCAGGAGTTTGGAAAAGTTGAGAAGTGGGCTGAAGAAAACCTAGAAGGCTGTAAGCAGAGCTTAATGCACAATTCTGCTGAGTTTGGAAGACCTGAATGCTGATAAAAATGCAGAAAGTAAGAAACAGGCTCACGAGATTTCAGATGGGATGTTCTGTATTGGAAATGAGCCTGGAGGCCATGCATACTACATTCTGGAAAAAACTTGTCTACATTATACCCATGTCCTAAGATTATGTGATACTGAATTTAAAGATAGTAGAATAATTCAGCTGGCAGAAGAAATTCAAAACACCTCCCTGTTCAGGCTGTGGTATACATACTGTTGGCCACTATTAGCCAGATTTATACTGAAAGTTGGGAGCAAAAAGCAGGATACAAAGATTTTAAAAACTTAAATTTTGGTTCATAAACTTGGGGTCTATAGAGGAAGATTGTTGAAGAAATTAGTGCCAATAAGGAAAAAACAAGAAATTTGAATTGGGATGAAAAGAAACATTCCTGACATGAATCTTGGGAATCATTAAGATCCCACCTATGGCATGCTTAAGAGTACAAAAGTGTAAATCTTTTGTTTGAGAAGAGAATCCTAGTATCCTTACCCAAGAATGGCTACCAAGGGAATTGGATCTGTGCAATTCATTTCATTTTGGTCAGCTGTCCTGGCATTCAGAAGCCACTGCAGACGTGGTCCAGGGGAACCTGGCTACTGTGTGAGCTGGCAGCAGACCTTGGCATTGTCCATGTAATGCTAGTTTGCCAGCACACAGAATACAAGAATTGTGGGGTCATGGAAGCTCTCACCCAGATTTCAGAGGAAAGACCTGGGAAGCTAGGCAGTACCTGTGGGAACAGAGGTTAAGATACAGTAGAGACCCCAGGAAGTTAACGATACTAAAAATATGCATGGTGTACAGAGAAAAGCCATATGTAGCAAGTGGTAGACCAAGAGGAAGGTCAAATGGACTGTAGTAAACAAGACCATATGGTGTAACTTGGCCCTTTGCCTTTTGAAACATACATCCTCCCACCATGTGCTTAGATGCCAGACATGGATCTATAGGATTTAATATTTGCTCTGCTGGGTCTTGGTCTTTCTTGGATCCTGTTCTTTTGTATTCCATCTTCCTCCCTTTTGGAATGGGAATATTTACCCTGTGCCATTGTAGTTTGGGAATATGTGATCAGCTTTTTAAATTTTTGCAGAGATTCATAACTAAGAGTTTGCTGTGAGTCCCAGATGAGACATCTGTACTTGGACTTTTGAGCATTGCTATAAAACTGTTCATACTTTGGGGAAGTTATTGTATTTTTGGTTGTATGCAGGATAGTTAAATCATGTTAGGCAAATTATGATTCTGGTTTTTTTTTCTTAAATTTGGAGATTAAGTATGGTCTAAGGAGTCGTATGTGGGTGTTAAGGAGTAGAATGTGACAGTTAAGCTTAATTGTAAACTTGATTGGATTAAGAGATGCTAGGTTAGTGGGGCACAACTGGGTATATCTGAGTGGGTAATGGAGGTGTGGCTCTGGAAACTGCTTTGTTTCATCATGCCCTTCCAGTATAATGTTCTTGCAATGGAGCCAACTGGCCATAGACTGAAATCTCTGAAACCATGAGCCAAACAAACTCTTCCCTTAATTTGCAGATGTTTAGTATTTTGTCCTACCAATGGGAAAGTTAACTAATACAGTCAATAGCAAGCAACTTTTTTTCATTCCCAGTTTCTAGGTAAATTTTCAATAAAATACCATTGAGTAAGGTATTTACTATAGGATATTTTGTAGTTACATTTTACTAGATTTAATGAATTTGTTTCTGTTGCAAATGAGTATCATTAATCAGTATTGAATTTTATCAGTTGCATTTTCTTGATAGTCATATTTTCCTGCTTTATTATATTAGTGAGGTAGATTATATTGATTGATATCTAAATGGTAAAGCAACCTTGTAATCCTGGAATGAATCCAGTAATGTACTGGTCTTGATGCTCTAGTCTTTCTGTATATCATCAGATTGAGTTTGCTAATATTTTTTTCAGATATTTTCATATAAATTTATAGGACAGATTGCCCTACTAATTTCCCTTCTTACATTTTTCTTATGGAATTTTGATATCAGGCTTATGCAAACCTCATAAAATAAGTTGGCAAATCTAATCTCTGTTTATGTCCTCTGCAAAAGGTTGTACAAGATTATTTCTTCCTTGTGTATTTGAATTCAAAGGTGAAACTATTTGAACTTAAGGTTTGTTTTTTTTTTTTTGTACTGGGGATCAAACTCACGAATAACTACTAAAATCTTTGATCTGCGCTTGCCAGGCAGGCACTTAGGCTGCTGAGCTAAATCCCTGGCCCTGAGTTCAAGGTTTCTTATGTGGGAAAATTTTAAATAATATTAAATAAAATGTGAAAATGCTTCTTCTGTCAATTTTGATGATTTATGTTTTTAAAAGAATTTATCCATTTTAGGTAAATGGTCAAAAATGTGTTCTTTGGTTTCTTATTGTCTTGCAATAGGATATTTGAACAATAAGACTGTTCAAAGACTACAAATCCTATAGAGAGCTTCTTGTTTTTTCTTTCTGGTATGTGTAAATTTTTGCTTTGTTTATTTGTTGTACTCTTTATCAGTCTTGCTAGAGCGCTATCAAAGACCAATTTCTGGCTTTATAGTTTTCTATATGATTGTTTTGTGTTTCACTGATGCTTCCTCTTATCTTCATAATGCCCCACCTTCTTGGGTTTAATTGGTTGTATTTTTTTAGCTTAATAAAATAAGTAGTTGATTCATTGATTTCTTTTAGGCTTTTTTCAGAGCTCTGAGGCTTTAAATTTTCTATCCTCCACTATATCCTGATTAACAGCCTCCACTATATCCCTGAGATTTTGTTCATTATCTTTCAGTGAAAATATTGTGTAATATCTGTTGTGACTTCTTAATTGACTTGTATTATTTAACATGCTTCTTAATTTCCAGACACTTGACAGTTTCAATCAATAGTCAACTCTCAGGCAGGGCAGCATTGTAGAGAGATATTGCAAAGGAGAAGCTGTCCATGGAAATGTGGGTAGGAGGCAACAAAACAGCTGCATTGGGCTTTCCTTACTCTCTTATTCTACCCAGGCTAGAAACCTACCGGTTTTTGTCTCCCACACTCAGGGTGAGCCTTCCCATTATCCATACCTAGATTTGTGCAGACTAAACTGGTACCATACACCCTTAATCCTAGTATCACACACCCTAGATCCAGCCATCTCTGAAAATCCCCACCTCTGAATGCATGAATCTTTGGAGAACATCTAGATATAAGCCATTACAGTTCTTCAGACTCTGACCAAGTTTCAGAAGTAATACCAGTAGTTGCCCTTTGTGACCTTAATTTTGGAGAAAGTGGTTAGAGTTCCCTTATTATTGTTCCTTATCCTGGACTAACAATTCTTGAACTTTTAACATAGTTCTAGAAACTCTGGGGAGGGCATAAACATACCCAAGAAGAGACAAGAATAAAAGCTATAGTAGTCTTAAAATGAATGTTGTATAATAATGCAACTGATTTTATTGGAATGAATATAGTAATAATTGATTACTTTAAAGCCAGTCTAAACTCAATTCCATTCTTATAGAAGAATGGGGCATTTAGGACTAAAAATTGCCTTGCTTTTATTTCTGTTCATTGCATCTTGGGCTTGTGAATCTCTGTCTTCCATCTTTGAAAACAGTGTTTTCCTTGTGTGACAATGTAAGTAAAAGATATTTTAAAACTACAATCTTAAAGTTGTCACAAACGTGTAAATCGTTTTGACTGTTACTATAAAATTAACAGTTCTTTCCCCTAGAAGAAAAATCATTAAAGCTTGTAAAGGTTTTACCTAAATAACCTGAAAGCTGTCTTCTGTAGCACGTTTTATATTGCAATTACAGTTTCTATTACTGAGGTCTGGGAGAGGAAATCTCCAGAATTAATATAGATTTGTGAATACTTTTCAACACTATTAGAACCAGTCAGCTCACTTAGTCCATTTAAGGTTTATTCAGAATCAACTATAAAAATAGGGGTGATAAGGCAATTGTTTAATTTCAAGTGCTGTCTAAAGCTAATGAGTTTAATGTAGGTACTCAGTAATTGTTAACACTTTGGATTAAGTATTCAGTGTAGCAATATTCATAACTGAAGAGCAAATTTTAATTTTGTGATGTTGCTTATTCATTCATGTCTTCTAATTTTGTTATCACAAGTCTAATGGAGGACATTTAGATATAAGCCATTACAGTTCTTCAGACTCTGACCAAGTTTCAGAAGAATGGGGCAGTTAGAACTAAAAATTACCCAGGTTGATCTCACATGCACAGTGATTCTCCTGTGTTAGACTCGTTAATGCTGGAATTATAGTCATGTGCCACTATTTCCAGCTTGTATGGCAATTTAAATTTGAATTAACTAAAAATAAAATTGTAGTTTATCAGTTGAGTGAGCCACATTTCAACTGCTCAGGAGTCACACATTACTAATAGTTAGCATATTGGACATTAACATCATTGCAGAAATGTCTGTGGCGGTGATGGCAAACTGTTTAGAGCTTTCAATGATACACACAGCCCATTGCAGCACATCTGCCTTGGTTCACCACCACTGTTCTGTGGTGTAGCAGTGGTCTAGTAAATACACAGCAATTCATTTCCAAAGAGAAAGTGATATGTATGTGAAGCATGTAAAATTCTACAAAATGTAAGTGGTAGAATGGGTGACCTGGCCGACTGAGTGGATGAACTATTCCCAAAGGCTGAAAGAGAAAAAAGTGCTGAGTTTAGTTTTATACTTGGTGAAGGGCAGTATCTGAGCTTCTCTAATTGAAGCTGTCCAGAAAGCATTTAGAAATGGGGTAATGAAGCTCAAGAGAGAATTCTGGAGTTGGAGTCATCTGTATAGAGATAATCCTGAATGAGGCAAGCTGATGAGGCTTTCACCATTTTATTTGGTTTGGGGGTTTGGTTTGGTTTGGTTTGGTTTGGTTTGGTTTGGTTTGGTTTGGTTTTAGGAAACACTGTGTTGCCCAGGCTGGCATGGAACTCCTGGGCTTGAGTGATCATCTTACCTCAACCTCCCAAGCAGAGGGACTACAGATTCACACCAGCACACCACACACATGTGGCTGCAAATGAGATATTTTGTTTTGGCAAAGAGTGGGGATTGAACCCAGGGCATCACATGTGCTAGCCAAGCACTCTACCACTGGCCTATATCCCCAGCCTTGTGATAATGTGTGGTAGTGGAGGTTGAACCCAGCCACATCCTGCAATTTTCTTTGTTTTTGTTTCTCTTTTCTTTTTCTTTCTCTTTCTTTCTTTTTTTTTTGAAAACAGGATCATGCTGGGTTTAGAATTACAGTCCTCCTGCTCAGTCTCCCATGCACCTGGGGTTATAGGAGTACAGCACATACACAGGAATAAATGAGGTTTTAAAAAAGAAAATTTAGGAAAAAATGAAGGAGCACCTTGCAGTTACAGAGATGAGGTGACAGAGGAGTTGGAAAGATTAATCAGAGGGAGAGGGATGGTCAATGTGATGAAGAAGAGCAAATGAGAGACAAGAATTTCATGAAGGAGAGATTAATTTGTTAAGTATGAAATGCTGTAGAGATGTAAAGACTAAAGAAAAAACATACATTAGATATGGTGGTTTAGAAGTTAGTGCTAACTTTTAAAAGTACAATTGCAGGAACCAAGTGATAACTGGATAGAGAAGAAATAAAAGGTTTAAACCACTCTTTCATTAAATTTAGACATTAAATACAGGAGAAATGGGTATAAACTGGAAAGGAAATTTAAAAAAAAGAAGATATGATCATGACTGAAGACAAAAGAAAAATTGTTGGAGAGAAAGAAGCAATTAGCAATACGTTTTATACCATTCATTCATTCGTCAGTCAGTACTGATGTTGCTTATCTGCTGGGTACTAGACTTTATATGAGAAACTGAAAGTATATCAGTTAATGAGACAAATTAATTCCTACATCCCTGTTATGTTTTTCTTGTTGCTCTTTGCTGCTCTTTCTTCTGCCTCTCTGAGACTTTCTACTTTTCTTTCTCTAATAACAATTTTATAGAGACAGAGAATAAACTAGACTTATTAGCATGTATAGCACCAAGTGTTGGTTGGTTTGGGTTGGTTTGGTTTGGTTTTTGGAGGCAAGGTATTGCCTGGGATTTTTTCATATATCATTTTCCTTACTAAAATTGTTCCCACTTTTTAAAAGTTAATACACTCTTCAAATGAAACAGTACCATTTGCATGTGGTCTTCATTTGGTTTCAGTGAACAGCCCATATATGAGTAAATGAGAAGGTTCCAAAGTGGCAGCAGCAGTGCAGAGTGTGCTGCTCTTTGCCACTTGATGATCAGCCCATTATTACTTCCTGTTGAGAAAATCTTCCCCTGTTGGCTGTAAGGTCTTTAGTGGCTTTAAGTATCAATCTTGATGACTGGATTTAAATATAAATCATACTTCTTATAGCTTGGTATTACCCACTCATGCACACACATCATGTTGGGCAGTTAGTATAACACCAGGGTGTCATTTACTGTCAAGAGTAATGCTTTTATGATTTTAAGCATTCAATTCTTGGAACTCACTCTATATGAATTAAATTAAACTTAGAATTAAGATATATACATGTACTTCCCACATGAATGTAGTCATTATGTACTGGAAACACATACTATACTAGTAAAAATAAATAAATTTAGCCAGTATTAATTGAGCAAATTAGAAAAGGAAAATATCTTCTAACTCTAGAGGAAAACATGCAAAGATTTGGTTAGGGAAGATATTTTGTAATGGAGAGTACAGATGAGTGAGTCAGTATGGCTTGGGAATATGTACGTCTCAAAGAGTACTGGCTAAAAGACTTGGTAAGTGACCCTAAGAAGATGTGCGCCTAGCCTGGCATGGTGGTACAAGCTTGTAATCCCAGGACTCTGTATGGCAAAAGCAGGAGGATCACAGGTCCATGAGCATTTTAGCCACATAATGAAACACTGTCTCAAAACACTACAAACCAGGATAGGAAATGTAGCTTGGTATGAAGGTCCTGGATTTAATTCTGCTGCTTTCCAAGTTTACAAGAGTAAATAATACATTTACCAACTATCAGTTTAATAGAAAAGATTTCAGTAGATAAATAGGATACTTTGGTCAGTGAAAAGATACAGGGTTATGGAATGTTATGGAAGCACTCAGCCTCAGTTTGTTTGGGGTAGGAAGGAATGCAGAATCAGAAAAAGTTTATGGGAGTGGCTGAAATTTTTCATACAAACTGATAACATATGCTTTATAGCATTGAATGTTATTTGTTTGAATTGTTAGGCTTAAAAATCTTGCTGAAATGTTTATATTTCATTTTATTAAACAGAATGCATGGGCAATAACTTTATTGATGACTTGTCATAATCATGTTATCAGTTATCCGTGCCATATAGCAAAATAGTGGTACCTTTTATTGCTGTGTACAGGATTAATTTCTCTTATCTAAAATGGTCCCCAACTGCTAAAACTTGGTACAGAATTGATGGAAAGACAGCTCCAAAGACACATTTGAATTTATGGTGAATTCAGTCACATTGAGTGTATTTTTCTGAGATGGACATTCATAGACATGGAATGGGGGAAAGGTAGATATAACCAGCATTAAAATTTTGTCAAATGAAAACAATGTGAGAGGGGCACAAAGAAGTGATGGTAGAATTTCTTGATTCATGAAGTCTCATGAATCATGAAATTCATGCTTAGTTACAAAAAAATGAGACTTTAATTGGAGAAAAAAATGATAAAAGTTGGTTGGATCCATTAACTATAGGGTCTTCTAGGGCCATTGGTCATTAGAGTTGGAGTATTAAGGAGAATAAGCTTGAAAGGACAGAAGGTGATTATCAGAGGCCATAGTGTGAGATGACAATATGCAGTGCCCAGGGCTTTAAACTGAATGAGAGTCCATTTGAGTTTTAGTGGCTGTAATTATTTTAATTCATTGATTTGTTAGGTTCATGACTACAAAGAAGGAACCCCAGAAGAAAAGACTTATTATATAGAACTATGGGATGTTGGAGGCTCTGTGGGCAGTGCCAGCAGTGTGAAAAGCACAAGAGCAGTGTTTTACAACTCTGTAAATGGTAAGCCATTTTTTATTTCAACCACTTTTTTATAGTCTAGAAATACAGATCATCTGTTATGGTATGCTATGATATGTCAGACTCATCTTAATTTCTTAATGATGAAGGAAGGAATGCAGAATCATTCCTACTATAGCTCTTTACTTAAATCTACATATCACATTCCAATTTATATCTTGAGATTCTAGCTGTATGATTCAGAATAGTGAAAATCTGCTTTGTCTAAATATATGTATATTATTTATATTTTCTACATTATTATTCTAAACTATTGAGAAACTATTATGTTTTGAGTATACTTGACTTTAAACATGGAAATTTCAAAACACTAGGAATATTGTTTCTCCACTCAGTGTTAAGGCAGATTTTCAGAGAGAGATTTTTTATCTGCCCCTTAAAGTCCAATGTAATTGTAAAGAGCTGCTTAAGTATGTATTTAGAGATGGAGAAATTTTATCCAGTAATAAATGATCAAGAACTTAAAGAATACTTCCAGATGGAGATGTGTAATAGAGGGCAATAATTGCAATTTCTTATCAGAGTGCTTATTTCTTATCAAAGGAATCTTTGTGATTTGCCCATCTTTGTGATTTGGTCATAGTTTCTTTTTATAATCATTTTTTTACATTTTTATTACGAAATTAATTTTTTTGATTTGTCTTTGATTAATATTCCAAAAGATTTGGCACTTTCTTCCCTTCTGGTAAATGTGTAGCCATTAATAGGATGTTATTTATATTATTCTTGTATCTCATTTAATATTAGGTAAGCATTGCATTTATTCAATACCTTATTTATTTTTCTCCCTCTCCCCCTCCCCCTCTCCCTCTCCCCCCTCTCTCTTTCTCATCCTGAAAATCAAACTCAGGACCTTGCACTTGCCAGGCAGGTATTTGTGCCTGCAAACTATATCCCCCCCCTTACATTTCTCTTTTAATGTCTTTCCTGTATCACAACATGTTGTAGAGACTACAAAAATAAGTAGAAAGCACTCTTAGATACATAACATAGAATATATGATGACTTATATTAGTTCAGACCCATGTCTCAGCTCAAATTCTATCTGAAAGTGTCATAGTCAAGTTGGCAAAACAAAACATTTCTAATTAAACAAAATACAGTTAAGTGATGATAATACATACCATTGATATGCAAGAAGGTACCCAATAAAGGAATGTAATAATAGAATACAGTGGTTCATGAACTTCACTCATTTCATGATTCTGAAGAAGATGGCCACGTTTGTGTTCATGTGGGCAAGATGACAATGGTCATGTTTGTCCCAATGTAGAGTTTGCTAACAGGAGCAAAATTTTGCAAAACACTTCTGTTTACAAACCAACTTGTTTGTGAGCTAAGGCGTTCATGAACCAAGATAATACTGTATATATAAATGAAGAAAAAGTAACATCATACTGATACCATATGAGTTAACTACGTGAAAACTGTTTTAAACTTTGAATCAGGTGATTAACTTTTGTATCAGTCAAGTAATTTGTCAAAGCAGATTATCAATCATCTCTGGCACAGGAAAATTTGGTTGTATAGCAGTATATATACATATATCCTGCTGGGTCAACACTCAGGAAGGAGACCAGCAGAAGAATCCCACCTGCAAGTTTGAGGTAGCCTTGGCTACATAGTGGGTTCACCAATATGCTGTATAGCCAAACTTTTTAAGCAGAGACAAGATAAAAATTAGAAGTACAGTGAAGACAAAGACCATCTAAATTCTCCCAATTATAAAATTCTGAATTTCAGACCTGTAAGTACTAAAGAAGATCATTGTCTCCCATATTTACTTATCTCTTCTATTCTTACTATTCTTTAGTGATTTGTATCCTCCATTAAGCCACTGGAAAAATTATATGTTTCCTATTTTGATTTTGCTAGTAAACCAAAATATATTCCTATTTCTTAAAGCTAAAAAAAAATTCATATTGCTTATTGAAAAACCTATTTCATTCTCCTTTCACCCTAGGTCTAAAACTTTCTCCTTGGTAGAAACACTGTAGGTTCTTTATCTACTATGCTAAGGAACAGCATAATAGGTAAACAGCATTCAGATTTAGTCTTTATTCTTAGAAATTACTTTTTTCCCCTCAGTATCCTCTTTTCCATTCTCTTGAGCTAGGCTTGTAATCTTAGCAGAAACCTATAGTAAGCCCCCAACTTAGAAAGTTCAAGTTGTGAACTTTCACAGGTTCAAAAGGACCTCACATTACGAACATTCATAGATGGGAACAAATTACAGGAACAAGTCACGAAAGTAGCTTACTTGTCTGCCAGACATTGCATAGTTGTGCTGCTGTGTGCTTATTGTACAGTGTGATAGTGTACAGTACTACAGTGCTCAGGCAGAGCCCACAATGTCCAGAAGCAAGAGGAAAAGCAGTGGCGATATGGAGAGGACTGCTAGGAATGCAAAGGAATACCATGGAAACAAAAGTGAAAATGCAGTGTAAGACTCACTTTGTCAGACGTAAGCTGAATCTGACTTATAAAATTCTTCTAGAAGGAACTCATCTGAAAATTGGGGACTTACTGTATGAAATACCTCTGCTTCTCTCCCTTAAAATTAGAACATACCATATTCCTTTTTTTTTTTTTTTTTTTTGTACCAGGGATCAAACTCACAACCTCACACTTGCCAGGTAGGCACTTAGCCCACTAAGCTAAATCCCCAGCCCCCCATACCATGTTTTAATCAGCTGTCACTCTTCTCCTTTCATTGGGCCCTCCTCTAGCTCGTGTTCTACAAAGCAAGAACTCTGAGGACAAATGAAAAAAGAATTAGGAAAGATTTATCTGCTTTGTCTTTAAAGTTCAAAAACCTTACATAGAGATCCTTAAAAGAATAAAATTTTCTTGTTTTTGCTAAAAGCTTATTATCTAATAGCATTTGTAATTCTTTTACTTCTGCAACCAAAAGTTCCTCTTATTTTTGTAATATTTATATCTAGAAAATAGAGGAGAAAATATTGTCCCTAAAATGAGATTTTATTCTGCTTTCCTCCTGTCTGTCAGAATACTTGAGTACAAATTCTAGCTATCCTACCTACTGTATGACCTAGGGTATGTTAGTTAACCTCTCTAAGCCTTAGTTCCTCATGTGTAGAAAGAAGATAATAATTATTAACCTCGTAAGACTGTTCTGAAAATTAAATTAGATAATCGATGTAAAGCACATAAGTACTTACAAAATATTATGTATGTCCTTTAGAGGTAGGTTTTTATTCTTTTTTTTTTTAATCTATACTTTTGATGCCTATGAGACTCCCTTATTGATTGGTGCATTTGTATGTGGGGCAGATGCCAATCTGTTTTTCCAGATACCAGGAAAGATCCTGGTTTATCTTGTTATCTTGTTCCTTGGAACAAGTCAACTACAGTATAGCTTGCACATACATCTTAGCTATACAGATGGCTGTAAAAACTAGAGATGTCAAGTTATTTTACCTTTTCTGTCTTTCTTTTAAAGATAGTCATATCTCACATTTCAAGATTGAGGAGTTATAATTTCATGTTCTCTTCACAGTAGAATCAGGGTAATATGAAAAGGTTGGGAGTTTGAAACCTATAGTCTCTTGACCACAAAATAATAGTCTAAATTCTAGGCAATGAAAGCCCTTATTCTTTTATGTCTTTTACTATAATGATTTATCTGCTTTGTCTAGGATATTGATTGTTTAATTACACTTCTGAGTAATTACATTTTGTTATTTTTCTCAATCACTCAAAAACTTTTATTTTCTACTATTCATATTTCCTCCTTTCTTCTAATGCCATGTTTCTTTTGCTCTATTATCTAAATCTCTTTATAAGTAGCAAGATTATATAGTTAGCCATTAATTCAAAGAGAAATATACTGAAGTGAGTTTATCAGGCCCAACTAGTCTTCAAGATAATATTTTATCCCTGTTAAAGAATAGCATTTGTATAAATTAAGTCAATGACATTTTAATTTTTTTGTCTGTCTTTATGTGTTTGTTTTTGGTGATTGGGATAGAACCCAAGGTCTTTCACATGCTAGGCAATAAATTTTTATTAGTATCATTTTTAGTGAGTGTAAGTAATATTTGCATTGATGTGTGTGGCATGCTATATACAATATAGAAACAACTTAACTTTTTGAATGATTAGGTTATTTATTGAAGTAGTTTTGATGCTCTTGATTTGATAAAGTGTTTGTTTAAGTAGGACCAGGCATGAAGTTGGCACTCAAGTAGTATTGAATGAAGAATAAAAAGATGACCACTAAATATTTAATGACATTTTTTCAGCCTTTGTGCAATTTTTAAAGTTATATAACTGACAAAGTTTTATAGCTAATTGCATAATTAATTATTTGTAGAAAGAACCTAAAATAATTAAGCTTGCTAGTTATAATAGAATACTAGATTCATTAAGCCACCTCGTACTTGAGCAGAGCTTCACATTGCCACTTGTGAAATGAAGAGGAGTTGCTACAGTACTGATATTATTTTCTCTGATTATTTTAGGTATAATTTTAGTCCATGACTTAACAAATAAAAAGTCATCTCAAAACTTGTATCGTTGGTCACTGGAAGTTCTCAATAGGGATTCTGTACCAACAGGAATCTTGGTGATGAATGGGTAAGCCAAGAATTACTTTGCAGTTGTTTCGAAATCTTACAGCAATTACAAAATGTACCTTATGAAATAACACTTTGTAAAATGTTTCATTTGCAAATATTTTCTCCTAGTCTCTTCCTTGTCTTTTGAGTATCTTTCACAAAGTGATGATTTTTATTTTGATGAAGTCTAAGTTTTACTTTTCTTAATCATGCTTTTGATACCATGTCTAAAACTCTTTGCCTAATTCCAAATTGTACAGGTTTTCTCTTGTGTTTCTTCATGTGGTCCTCTTTTCTCATCCACTCTGTCCGGTGTCTGACCACTCAGTTAATTATGGGATCCAGGCAAATCTTCAGCAGATTGGAATAGCCTCACATTGAACACCAAAATTTGTCACTGGCTAACATGGTCCTTGCTTTTTATAATAGTGGAAATTAAAACTAAAGCAAATATCTACGGAAAAAGCAGTAATGAAAAAGTATGCCCATGTCTTGTATTCTGAGTAACTATTTTGAAGATAGCAATACACAATGTATTAACTATTGTTATTCTCCTATTATTTTGTTTTGAAATTTTGTTTCATTTTTCCTATTAAAAAAGCTAAAATATAAAAAGTAAGAGAAAAGATAAAAGACAAACTTAAAGAGCGGACAAAGACCAGGCCAGCCAAGAGCAAAGAACAGCAATAAAAATAGGAAAGGACTAGTTTAAGTAGGTTCACACTCTGACAAAAGGGATCAGAGTGGCCCCACTGATTTTCAAATAATGAACCATTTTACATCCTGTGGTCATTTTTTGTTGGGTTTAATTTACTCATTTCCTTGAGGATTTTTTTTTCTGTATTCTTGCAGAATATTGGTTTTAGTTTTTGATTCTTATAATATTTTGCATTTATTTTAGTTTGAAGATAATATTTACCTATAAAATAATTTGGCAGTATCTCTTACTCTTGTTTTCTAGAAGAGATTATGTATATTTGATGTTCTTTGTGTATTTGAAATAATTTACTAATGAGGCCATTTGAGCCTGCATATTTCTTATTTGAAAGGTTTATAACTTTAAATTCAATTTCACTAATAATTATAGAACTGTCCGTTTCATCTAAGATAAGTTTTGGTAATTTTGTTCTTTGAGGAAATCACCTAATTTGTTAAATTTATGTAAATAGACTTGTGCATAGTATTTGCTTACTATCTTTTGACATCTATAGTATTTCACCTTTTTTCACTCCAGGTTTTGGTTGTTTCCTTTTTTTTTTTCTTCATCCAAGTTATAGTGGTTTATCAATTTATTGATTTCTTCCAAGAAAATTTTGTTTTCATTGATTTTTTTATATGGTTACTCAGGAAATTTATTTTTAAATCTAAGAGCAAGAGGCAGTATATTCATTCCAGGAAGAAATTTGCATTAGTGTCAGGATATTCAAGGTGCAGTAAAAATTATAGATACATTTACATTTTGACCCTGTAGTTTCATTTTACTCCTATAGAGAACCTACAGATATATAAAACAACATAATACACTGGTGCTGCAGTGGTGCATTATAACAGCAAAAGATTGAGAAACAAGGCTAGAGTCCACCAACAGAAGATTTTTTAAATAATGGCATGTCCACATATTGGAGTACTGTTCAATTGCTTGGAAGCTCTCTATGAGTTGTAAAATACAGAGATTTACCAAAGATATATTGTTAGGTTTAAATATTCAAAGTGCACAGTGGAATATTATTCAGCATTAAAAAAAAATTATATCATTTGCAGGAAAATAGTTAGAAATAAGCCAGACTGAGATAGACAAGTATCCCATGTTTTCTCTCATATGTTAAATCTAATAGACAGTAAACAGATGATAGAAAGTAGAACAGACTATTAGAGAAAAAGGAGATGGAGGCGTCAGGAGGGAAGGTCAAGAGAATACATAGAGGGGGAGTGATGTAAGTATTTTATACATGTGTAAATAAACCGAAATGAAAACCACTATTTTGTATAACAAATAGATACTACTAATTAAAAATTTTAAAAATAAGATACAGAAAATATATAGCTCTTATTATATAAGAAATGGGAGGAATAAAAATATGTATTTATATTTGTATAAAAAAATCAGTAAAAGGATGAATGAATAACTAGTAATAAATGTGGTTTTCCTACTAGGGGTCAGGAGAAATAAGTGGATGGGAACCAAGATAAAAACAAGACTGCTTAGCATATATCTTTTATATCAGCTAAATTTTGAATCATTTTTTAAAACTTAACTATATTGTATGTTTTTTAATGCATTATGTATTTGAACATACCTAAGTATAAAGAATAGAAAATGAACCTCTGTGTAATAGTCACCCAGCTTCAACAATTATCAACATACAACCAGTCTTGTTTCATGCAGATCACAACCCACTCCCCACTTTCTCTCACCCCTAAATGGATTGTTTTGAAGCAAATATTAGATACTGTATCATTTCATTTCATGTATACTTTAATGTGTAATATAAAGAACAAAGACTTTTTTACATAAACAACATGACGATCAGTCTTGAAAATTTAATAATTCTCTAATAATCAAAGGTATGTTAACCCTTCAATGCATAGTGATCTATTTTTGAAACACCCATAACAATGGACATAATGAAAATGTATTCTCTTCACATTCTTGTTCCTTGAATTTTTCTAGGTAACATATATGAATTTCTTGCAAAATTTCAAAAAATTTCAGTGTTTGGCATAAATGGGTTAACTTCCCCAATTATTTCATGGGATATATTTTCTATGTTCAAAATGGGATCTAAAAAGGTTCCACTCACTGTATTTGATTTCTTAAGTTTCTTTTAATCCACTTCTTTAAAAGAGACCAGGGAGGGAGTGCCTAGCATTTATTTGCAGAAGAAAATGGCTCTTTTTATTCTGTATACTTTACTGAGCTTAGAGTTCGCTGATTATATATTCCTGTAGTATCTTTTAAACTTGTTTCCTGAATCTTACATTTTCTTTCAGTGGCAGTTAAATATAATGATCTAAAAATTGCAGGGTATTTTTGATTTTGTTTTCCAAAAATGACACTGTCCATTTGCCACTTGATTGTCTGTCTTATTATGATTTTAAGAAGTTATCAGCCTTATCCATCCAGGATAAAATTCTCCATCATTTTTTCACTTAGTGGTTTAAAAAAAAGATTTCAAGGTCAAATTTCAAGACTTTATGAAAGGAAGTGAGAAGAAAAGAAAGCTAAAACCAGAAAAGACTGTGTATGCTTTATATGTGTTAATGTACAAGAAAGTATACAAAACTTGTGTTCATATCAATGAGGCTATTTAATAGAAAATACACATAAATTTCCATGGGGTTGAATTTGTGAATATAAGAGAAAGAAACAATTTTAAAGGAACACAATCTGAAAGGTTAATTCTCTAATTAAATCAAATTTCATTTTTGGACTATATCTCATGCTAGTGTTGATGTTGGTAAGCAACATCAAAAGTCTTGATTATGAGCTATTACTGGCTTTGATGCACTAAACATAATATTTGTATGAGACAGGAGGTTACATAATTAAAAATAATTGTGTTTTAAGACTGAATAGTAGCTAGTGTTCTAAAATTATTGTAAAGGACATAAAGACCTAGTAATATTGCCTACCATTGTCCTAACCCCAAATTTGATTACTCAAAAAGAAAGTAAAGTAATATGAAACACAAAAGAAAAACTATGCCCAACTGTATTATTATAGTATGCAATACTGATTTATTATCATAATTTGGTCAAAAGCAGAATTTGCTGACTGTTGTAAAGTGAGTTCATAATGTGTCAGAAATCGAAATCTGTGAATCCAAATCCAATATGTGAATGGATAAATAATAATGGATTTTATGTTTGTTTTAATAATAAATATTATTTATGTCACTGCTCTGACAGAAAAGAAAAAAAAAATTATACTACCCAGTGACCCAAGGAATTAACCCTTAAAATTCTTCTTGTCTTTCCTCTGTTTCCCATGATTCTTATGTCAGGACAAACACTGGTACTAAGTCCTTTCCTTTTACTATTATTTTTATATTTCAGCTGTATAATTTCATTTCCATTTGTTTGATTTCCAGGTTGTAGTACCTACCCCCATATTCAGTTTATTCTAGCTCTTACCATCCCCATTTATTCTTTTCCTGAAATGTCTGTTTTTTTAAACTTCTAGACAGAAATGTGTATGATATAGAACTTATGAGCCCCAAAAGCTATCCAGAAACTTGTTATTCCTAACAGGAGGCCTGAGTGCCACACTAGGCTCCCAAGCTTTCTCTGCACTGAGGTTTCAATCTGTTCTCTGTTTCTACACTGAATAAATTCTGAGCAATTAGTCTTACAAGACAGAACTTTGAGGAAAGCCAGGACACGTGACATTGGTGTACTTGTTGGATGCTCAGTTGTCAAGTAGTCTGTTTGAATGACACATGAGAACAAATTTTAAACTGGTGAATAGTTAGAACTCAACACTAATAACTCAGTTATTAGTGGGTTGATAAATGAACAAGTAGTTGGAGGAAATTGAGAGAAAAATGAATTTATACGTGATGAGTGAGCAAGCAATCATCAGTAAAACAGTGTAAGCTACTTGCATTTAAGTATTATATATCTCATTGAAAAGGTAAATTGTATTCATCTCTTTGTTATCATTTACTGCAGGGATTATGATCAGGAAAAGTTTGCTGATAACCAAATCCCACTGTTGGTAATAGGGACTAAACTGGACCAGATTCATGAAACCAAGCGCCATGAAGTTTTAACTAGAACTGCTTTCCTGGCTGAAGATTTCAATGCAGAAGAGATTAATTTGGTGTGTATTTTCACTAATATATGTTTGATTATTATCAGGAAAAAGCAAAACCAAACATATTGAATGAAGCTTTCTAAGTCAAGAAATTTGGGTTCTAGTCCATGATGTAGTCAAGATTGCAGTCAATGTATACAGACTATCAGACACAGTCACTTTGGCCTTGTATGCTGATATATTGGAATGTTCAAACTTTTTCTTGAAAAGAGTTTTAAATAACACCAAAATCAAAATATTTAAATTGATTAATATGATACTATATTTGATTATTTTTGGCTTTATAAAAGGATCTTTTAGCTACTTAAGTAATAGAATTAACCTTAAAGAGCAACCAAACAGACACATGAAAAAATTACAAACTATAAAGTAGGAATGCATCATAAAACTAATTTATGTACACTTATGGATATAGACAGGATTGAGTGCCTTCCTGATATGACTAGTTTAATTAGAACTCAAGGCTAAGAAGGCTAAAAAGAAGTTCTCATATAAGCCAGTTAACATTACCCAGAGAAGGATTTCAATTAACAACTTCAGTCATGGTTATGTGTCATTATTCACAGATGGATTTCTGTAACATATTCAGTGCACTGTGTTGCAATTTTGAATATGGGTAAAATAGGGAGTTATTATTAAATTCATTGGGAAGGAATCACATAGGCTTACAGATTACAAAACAGAATAAGTACAACAATTTCTCAAGAGTCACAGAGAGTCTGTAGATAGAGGATAAATATTCTTGGAAAGGAGCTTCCTGACATCCTCAAAGTCTGCTCTGGTAATATTTGCAATAAATATCCATGCATACTCTGTCTGTTGAAATGGCAAGTGAAAGACAAGCAGAGACCTTGCAACACTGGAATTCCAGGAGAAGGATAGTAAACCTTTTTAAGGTTTTTTCAGGTTATTTTGATGTTTTAATGTTCCAGATTGTTTTCTCTCTTCTGGACCCCACCTTTTTAAAATTTTAAATAGTATTACTATATTAAATAATAATACTGCACTTGTTGCTTATTATTATGACAAACAGTAAATCTTTGCGACTTACAAAAAGAAAAATGCTTGGTATCTGTTCTTTGTTTTTTGCTCCTCTTCACTGCTTACTAGTATATGAATTGCATAGTACTTAATTATTTGAGTACTGTGTGTACTATTAAAAAAATGAAGTGTTTGTATTGGCTTTGTTTCTGGTTTGGAAAGGTAAATGTAAATAGATTGCCTGATTAGGACTTTTATTTTATGGTAGGTAAAGTACTAGCAATTCTGTCTTCTTTTATGAATTATTTCATAAGGAGTATACTGAGTCACTGTACTTTAAAATTGCTTAGGTGACAAAGAATTAGTGGTCTTATCTTCCTCTGGTACTTTTCTGTTGGTTTTCTGCATCATAACTTTACAAAATTATTTGAGTGTCTTATGAGATTACACAATTGGGTTTTTTGTCTTGTTTTTTTATTTAAAAGAGAAAAAAAGAAAAACAAAAAGCAAAAGAGACAAACAAGCAACAACAAATCCTAAGCAATAACAATATAGGCTTTCAAAACAAGATGTTAGAAATTTAACACTGGTTGTTACATTGCATATTGTTATCTTCACAAGAGTTGCTTACATTACCAGATATAGGCATGCAAAACTGTTCTAATTATGTGAGTGTTAACTTTTTTCCAAGAACTTATAGAATTAGTAGTATAGTCTTCTTAGCTATCTTATGTATATATACATAGATTTACATTTTTCCTTTTCCCTTCCTTCTTTTCTCCTTTTCCCTATCTCAGTTACTTTTCCCTTTGAGCAGTTTCTTACCCTTACATAATATTTATTGTAGATTTTGGATCTTATTTGCTTTTTTAGTTTCTTACATTAGGGATACAATGTGGTATTTACACATGTGAAATTGATTTATTTTACTTATGAGTGTGGTCTCAAATAGCGTCCATTTACCTATAAAAGCCTCGATGCAATCTTTCTTTATAGCTGTGTAGTACTCCACTGTATAAAAATACCACCTCTTTTTTTTTATCTAGTCCTCATTTGAAAAGCATTTGGTTTGTCTCCAAGATTTGGCTATTACAAATTGTCTTGGTTACTTTTCTCTCATCCTTGAGACAAAATACCTGACATCCAAAATTAGGGAAGGAAAGGTTTAATTATCTTTCAGTTTTGATGTTTTAATCCATACTCAGCTGTCTCCAAGGCAGGATGGTGTGGCTGAGGGGCAGCTGTTCATGGCAGCCACAAACAGCAAGAGCATACAGGGCAAAAGAGAGGAATATATGCCTTCTTCCCTCCCTTATATTGTATGCCAGCTCTGCCCTCAATGGGTACAGCACTCACACCACCCATCCCAGTGCTAGACAATGTACAATCACAGATGCTAGATTCAGCCACCTCCATGATTGCATGAGACTTGGCGGGGTGGGGGGGGCACCAAACACAACCTATAACACAAATTGTACTGCTATAAACATGGATCACATATATCACTGTGAATTGTTCAGAGTTGTACACAAAGAACAGTTATAACTAAGGGCTTTGGTCCTAACCTTTATTTCTGGATCTTATGTTTTCTAGGATTGCACAAATCCACGGTACTTAGCTGCAGGTTCTTCCAATGCTGTCAAGCTCAGTAGGTTTTTTGACAAGGTAATGACTTCAATTAAGTTATTTTTAAACTTAATTTATATATTATGAAGGTTTAAACTCTTGGTAGAATGCTGTCCTTTTATTCCTTCATCCAAAACTTCACAACCTTAATAATAACTGTTTTGATCTCTTATCTGTTGAGATAATTGCTCAAAGCTTGCTGATATATTTATTTCATCCCCTGTCTTTTAATCATAAGGTGAAAAATATTGAATTTAAGTCTGAGTTTTTAAAGGATACCTAATTGCTGTCCTTAAAACAATTTATATTTGCTTGTTTTCTAGCTCTTTGAGTACTTATTTACACCCTCCAACCTTCAAAAGGTTGAACTGGAAAGGATATATTTAAAGCCTTAGTTCTTTTTGTTCTGTCAGCTATTAATATTCTCCACATAAGCAATACTATTTCTTTGTAAGATTTTATCATTTTCCTGATTCTGTAATGTTTCCCTATCAGAAACTTTTGTATTCCTTTTTTTGACTCTGTTCACATCATCTTATTGTCACTGAACTATAATGAAAGTGTAGAATGACTCAGCACACTGTAACTTAAGACATCTTTTGTTTTTCTTGCACAAGATTGTAAAACTGCATTGTACATAGTATTGAACAACTTTAAGTTATTTGCCCAGTGTTGACATTCCATTCCATAATAAAGTAAAATTGTATGTTTCTCTGCATATATTATTGGAGATTAATTTATATATTTTTTCTTTTTAAGGATAGTCTAAGAAAAGCTTTCTATAGCTATTCTTTATAAGCTGTTTTTCTGTTAACTATTTATAGATCTAATATTTGGCCCTTTTGTTCAATATATCAACATACAAATAAACCGCAGTTCCCTACCTGTTTAATATTAGCCCAGTAGGAAGTTTTTGCCTTGCTGCACAACTTTTTAACTGACAAGTAGGGTATAGGTGTACCCAGATATGATTCCTTCTGTTCTCAGAGCAGCAGGAATCCCTACACAAGGAGAACCAGGATCATTTACCTCACAGTCTTATGTACATACTAGCTTTTTCTAAATGTGCCATTGTTGCTGTCCAAAATGGGACACCACCACATGAAAATATTAGGAAGCACTACAAAGAACCAGATTTTTTTCTCCACATTGTTTTCAAATTTAAAGTATAATAACTTCCTTTTGGTTTAGATTGTTAGCCACCTCCTACCCCTACAAGATTCTATCCCATAAGAGCAGCATCCTATATAGTTGTGTCTGATATGGAGAGGTTCTACAGTATATTGTTTACTTTTTTTAATTATTGATTTTGAAATTTAAAAAGATGTAGTAAGTTATATGCTAGAGTAACAAGGAGGTACCGACTAACCTAACCCATGTTGTCATGCAAGGCTTTATTTTTTTAAAGGAGGAATAATTTGGCCAGTTAACTTTTGCCCAGTTTTCTGTTTAGCAAATCTTCTACAAGTTAGTGTAAAAACTATAATTCCTACTCTAGATATTCTTGGTTAGGAGTAGTTCCACTCTAGAATAAGATTTTCTTGTCATCATTTTTGTGGGGTCAAGTGTTTTAAGTTGTATACCAATCAGAAGCAGCTTTTCTACCTCTGAGGCCAGTTTGCCATGGGTCTCTTGTGGTTTAAAGTAACTGAGTTGTAGTTTCCAAGATAGAAAGGATATGGATATTTTGGCTTTCATGCCAGTGAAAGAAACCTGGTATAGGCCTGGAAAAACAAGCCTTACGCTGATTCAGAGGAATTCTTATCTTCATCATTCTGGGTCTGAATGCCTCCAAGTTTATCTCCAGCTAATCTGTATTCTTAGCTGATTAACTTTTCTTGTCTCAGCAGGTCTGTGAGACAAAAAATAACACTGCGCCTGCAATCATTGCAATGTTTCTCAAGTCTTAGAATAAAATTCACTTCTATTTTTCATCATCTGAAAATGTGGTGCTTTAAAACTCATTCCATTAGAATGTGTATTTTTAGCATTTCTTTCCAGTAAAGTGATGGATTTGTTAAGATGCATCCATTGCTTTAACTTATTTCTCCTATTGACCAGATATAGACAGTTCTAAAACTACAGATTTAAGGTTACAGAGGAAATACAAAAAGAAGATAATTGACTGTTTCTGATTTTGCATCATTTGTCTACAGTAAGGAAATATATAATTTGTCACTGTTTACTATAGGGATATGACAGCTCACTGCATCATAGACTCTTCTTAAAGGAATAGCTGTACTATTTTAAGAGTCAAATGCTTTGCTTATGTTATGAATTCTGTGTAGAACCTTTTGATGGAAAAAAAAAAAAAAACCTTTTGGGGCTGACTGTTGGGAAACTTAAGAGATAGATTTCCTGCCATACTATATGAATTACATGGGATCTTATTATTCTGTTCATTTTTTTTCATTTTTTAGTCTGTCATTCATGCTTTTTGGAGTAGCTTCTATGGAAATATTCCCACAATCCTGATCTCTTTGCACCAGATTTTACCTCACTACTAAATGTCTACAGCTAGTAAAGTTTCTTATTTTAAATATATTCCTTTTAGACCCATTAGTAGCCATTTTCCAGCTACAGTTTTCAAGTAAAAGTGTACTATCCCTTAAAGACTTTTGTTTCTCACAGGTCATTGAGATGAGATACTTTTTAAGAGATGGTAATCAGGTTAGTATCTGTTTTCTTAATAAAATGGGGTTTAAAATTTGGAAAAAGATGGTTTTTAAATTTAATTTCAAAACTTGTTTATAAAAAAACACAAACAACTTATTTTCTTCTGTTCTATTAAATGAAAAGGGAGAAAATCACAAAGAAAAACAGGGATTTAAGATACAAAAAGAATCCAAGGATAGGTTTTATCTTGTAATAGAAGAAAATCTTTTAGGACTCCAAAGTTTATGTCCAGCATCTGTCAAAATGCAGATGATTCATATAAAAGTCCATTAGGTGATTCTAGGAGATTCGCCTTCATCCTTTCTTATTTAGATAACACTGTTACCAATTTGTTGGCAAATATTTTCTATTTTGGGGGAATCACTTTTTATTAATTTTCTGTGGTTTTCTGAACAAAACCTCAGAAAGCAGGTTCTATAATGAAAAGAAGGCTGGCAGACAGAAACAAAATAGAGGAAAATTTAATAGTAGTATTCAAACATTGTCTGCTTGAATTTTACTGTACAATATTTTTTTTTTTTTTTTATTGGTACCAGGGATCAAACTCATGACCTTGCACTTGCCAGGCAGGCGCTTTTGCCGCTGAGCTAAGTCCCCAAACTGCTTGAATCTTATATGTGATTATCTTTCTTACCTACAGATTCCAGGCTTTCCTGATAGAAAAAGGTTTTGGGGAGGAACATTTAAGAACCTTCATTATGACTGAATTACAACTCATCCTTTGGGAGAATAAGAAGACAGTGGCAGTTTTCACAGCTTTCCTCTTGCTGCGTAAGTTATTAACATGTCAGACTTAGGACAAAGCCATCTTAAAACACTACCTTTCTGCCTCATTTGTGAATGGAAAAATGGAAGTAAATGACAACGTGAGAGATCCAAACTATGTCCCTGTTCTCAGTGTTCCTCACCCTTTTTGTCCCTGATTAGAGATTATGTAAAAGCTTATGGAAATATGAGACACTGTATTGTCAGAATGATGCAGTAATGAGCAATGACAGAATGCTGCAGAGAAAATTTCCTTTTGCCTGGAACTGGAAGGTTTTTATGGGTGTGTAATTTTCCTGTACTCATTCCTAGAGGCTTTTAATTAAGTACTTCAAAAAATCTCTCTCAGTTGTTTTATCTTCTTAAGGAGAAAGCTTATACAAACCAGCACTGAGTTGTCCATCCCAAACAGTCTCTGTCATTTTCAAAGCAACCAAATGCTGTTCATTGTCTGTACCCTCATCACACACGGGAATGCCTAAGAGCAGCTCTTATCTGCTTCTCCTCTTCTTTGCAAATGATTTTGTGGCTGCGTGAGGCAGACTAATAGTTGGAGTTAAATATAAATGCAGATTAATAATATATAAAGAAAAATATCAGAAAAGAAGGATTTGGTGAGAAATTGACAGCTTCTTCACTCTTTAGGTTGTACCTGTCAGAAGTCTCTTATGGTTTTCTGTTTAAAAATAGCTAAGATGAAATCTAAGAACTACACAAAGGCAGTAAGAGATTTACAGCTTCTTGATATTTATTTTTTTAAAGTAAATTGAACTTCTAAAGTGTTCCTTAACTTTAGTCAGTAAACTAAGAATATCATCCTTGTGTCAACAATGTATTTATGGAGAGAAGAAAAAATAAGTTGTACAGCAACAAATTTACATGAATTATGAACTAAGATTTTTGGGTTTTATAATCACCTGAAACCTTTTTGGGTGGGGTGTGTGTGTGTGTGCATAATTGTTCATCATTAACTTTTTAAAATCCATCTGTTTTGCTTAATTCTCCCCACTCCAGTTCTTTAATATATATAAATGGTTTCCAAAAACTATAATTTGCTACCTTATTTAACACTTTATCATCTATATTGTCTGCTGATGATCTCAGTTTTTCTGATTTACACCATATTAAAATAATAATACCTATACAGTTTTAGTGGTTATATTAAAACTAAAGGAAAAATACTAAATTCATTATCTATTCCATTTTAATTCAATTTTGAAGTATTTTGGAAATCAAGATGTGTTGAAAGAGGACATTAAAATTAGAATGTTGAAGAATGTTTTAGGAAGCATTGTTAAAGTACTTTTTGTCAAGTAAACTATTCTTTTCTCAGTTTATCAAGGTCTAGTTCTACTTTCTTTTCTGACATAATACATAGTTATACAAATCATAAGCTGTTTGTAGAATATAGCACAAGTGTATTATACCAGAGGATCTGCAATTGAGAAGTAGAAGTAAAATGCTGCACAAAGATCTAAACTAGCTAAAATACTTTGCATTACTCTTTTTAAAAGTAAATCAATGTATCTGAGGACGTAGCTTAGTAGTTAGAGCACTTTGCTACCAAATGCAAACCCCTAGGTTTGCTCCCTAGCACTACAAAACTTAAAAATTCAACACCCTTTCATTCCCTTTCTTTTTCCTTTTCCGTAGTTTAAAAAATTCCCATTTCTTTAATTTTCCCCCTTACTAAGAAATAAAAGTAATCCACCACCATGATCACCTTTGAAACTTAACGGTTTTCCTCAAATCTAATTTCTTCTGTTACCAGCTTGATTGCCTGAATTATAGTTTTGTAAGGGAAAAAAAATTCATTTTTGGGAATATGGCAGAATGGTGAACAGCAGAGGAAGAGGCTCTCCAAGACTTGGTGTCCAGACAGGCACTGTAAAATAGCAATGTGAAGAACAAAAGAAGGAGGAAAGTGGGTCCTTGGGACCATAAAGGATATGAAATGAGAATTGAAACCCACAAGGAGAGTGAGGAGAGAGACTTCAATTAAAAAAAAAAAAAGTGGCAAGTGGCACTTTCTCCCTGAGTCCTGACTCACTGCATGGCAGGGGCAGCTTGAACCTGCACACACATGATGACTACTGGTGAGCCCAGAGGCCTCCAAAGAGAAGCCCACCCATGAAACAGAGAAGTAGACAGCAAACTCAATGGCTTGTGAATTAGTTGGGCTCAGATTTCCCCTAGGAGAAGGTGACTCATAGCCATTTTGGAGTAAGACCAACTGAGCTCAGAATTCAGAGCAGCCCATCTAGTGGCCCCCAATGTCAGAATGAGGCAGAAATTCAAGTCATCAAGAAGTCAGGAAACTGAGTTCAAGCTGGCAGGTGGCACACAGACTGCTGCAGGCTGAACAAATTGGGTTCTACCTCTATACCCAGAAACCAGCCTGAACTTCAGTGCAACTAAAGGTGCAGGCTTGCTGGGATGATCACTACCTCACTATAAAACTACTGCAGGCTTGCAGTAGATCTGGACTCTGTCTGCCATGTTGTCTAGCAGTGACAGCAGAGACACAACTCAAAATGGACATTTTTTTCCTTTCTTTTTCTTGTTTTTGGTTTTTCCTTGCTTGTTCTTGTTTTTATGAGTGTGTGAACATTGTTTCTAGTTCTTTTGTTGTTCTGTTCTGTTCTGTTCTTGTTTTTATTTCTTCTTTCTCTCCTTCCTGTCTTTACCAGTTTCCCAGTTTGTATAAGTTTTCATTATCCTACAGCTTTCCTTTTAGAAATTGCCTCTTTTGCCGAAAACTAAAATTAGACCCATGCTTATCACTGTGTACTAAACTAAAATCCAAATGGATCAAAGATCTAAATATTAAAACAGAAACACTAAATCTGTTGCAAAACAAAGTAGGTAAAAATCTTGAAGACATAGGGGTGGGTAGAGAATTCATGAACAAGAACCAAACTGCATGGGAAATACTTCCCAGAATCAATAACTGGGATCACGTCTTATTAAAGAGTTTCTGCACATCCAAAGAAATCTCCAGCAGAGTGAAAAGAAAACCCACAAACTGGGAAAAAATCTTAGTGAACTGTCCCTCAGACAAATGACTTCTGTCTAGAACTTATAAAGAATTAAAAAAAAATCAGGTCCCCAAAATTCAAAGACCCAATCCAAAAATGGGCATCTGAGATGAACACGCAGTTATCAGATGAAGAAATACGAATGGCAAATAAATACATGAAAAAATGTTCATCATCATTGGTCATTAGAGAAATACAAATTAAAACCACACTGAGATACCATCTCACTCCAGAAAACGGCCAGGATCAACAAAACTACCAACAACAAATGCTGGAGAGGCTGTGGGGAAAAAGGAACTCTTCTGCACTGTTGGTGGGAGTGTAGACAGGTGCAACCACTGTGGAGGTCAATCTGGAGATTCCTCAAAAAGCTGGGGATGGAGGCCCCATTTGACCCAGCTATTCCACTCTTAGGCATATTCCCAGAAGATCTGAAAACATCTTACCACAGTGATATATGCACACCCATGTTTATAGCGACACAATTTGTAATAGCCAGATCTTGGAAACAACCTAAGTGCCCATCAACTGAGGAATGAATAAAAAAATTGTGGTTCTTTTATACAATGGAGTACTACTCAGCTATAAAGAATGATCACATTGAGATATTTATAAATAAACAGATGCATCTTGAATCTATACTCATAAGTGAAATAAATCAAACTCACATGTATAAATACTGTATAGTCAACCTAGTGTAAGAAATGGTAAGAGTACAGAAGATTTTATGGAAATCATGGTTCACCATTATACTGCTTTGTCTTATGTCTTCATTCATTGGTTTGAATGGTTTTATTCTGTTTTGTTTGATCTTATTATATGTGATCATATGAATAGTTACTTTGAAGACAAGACAGTATGGCAGCCAGTGCTGATTTAATACCATCTTGCTCTGAAGTCCTACCATGCTTTTGTTTTTCTATTACCATTG